>WOVY01001868.1:0-142500 GCA_013436015.1 Rhipicephalus annulatus | reverse complement strand
TTCCTAGGAATCTTCCAGTGGAAAAAGCGAATTCCGACTCTTCTTGCACCTCGCATGTTACGGTGTACTCTAATGCTATCAGCCTACGAATACGTGCTCGATTACAGGGAAACCAAGGGCCACCGAAACGCACATTGCCTGAATACGTTGCCAGCTCCCCTAACCCGTCAGGAGAGTGAAGTATTGGGTGACATACGTTTACTGGAAGATGTGAAGTACCCCCCCAGTGAGCGCAAGAGAAGTGGCAGCGTAGACCAGCAGTGATTGCCAACTGTCCCAAGTGAGGCAATGGGTGCTTGAGGGCTGGTCACACGAGCGTCTAGCCCTGAAGTATTTTGCGTATGAGGTGAGACAAAATAAATGTCTGTACATCGCTACTGCGGGCTCTGTGGAAGCAGGGTAACATTTCCCGAGGCATTGCTGAAAGAAGTGTTATCTTATGCACTCTAACCATATGGGAGTGAAGGCCATGAAGGCAAGTGCTAGGTCGTACGTGTGGTGGCCCCATATGGTCAGTTGGATAGAACAGCTAGTCAGATGCTGCAGGCCGTGTGAGGTAAACAGACCGAGTAAACGAAAAACGCCAACGCGGGTAAGTGGGACATTATCGCATCGATTATTATGGGGGAAGGGATGTGATGGATCGCAAAATCACGTGAAGTGACGTCAGTGGGCAACGACAGAGCATGCGCCAGTTTTGTGCCTGTTTTCTGTTATCCCCAAATGTGCTGATACCTATCACCACCTTAGCTATATGAGCAGTGTCATTTTTGCAATAAACACCTTTTTGTTCCGTGTCATTGATATTCACACTCCAGTTCATTTTACAGGTGGCCAATCGCTTACTGCAAGTAGCCTGTTCAAGCACGGCTTGCTAACGCATTGACGTGGAAATTGTAGAGTCGGCTCTCTTGATATACACACCCACAATAGACAAGTACCAGCATGTTCAACTAGGACCGCGTCTCCGCTTGAAGAACGGCAGGTGCCGCCATTGTTTGGGCAAATACGCAGTGCAGGGAAGCGCACTCGTAAATTACTAAAAGGGTCAATTATTTCATTTAAAGTTTGACTGAGCTCTTTGGAGGTCATAAACAGTGTAATCTCATTTATACACTTTGCAAAGCAAGTCGAAAATTGAACACATCACCCAGAAGTTGTATGATTTGCCAAAAAAATTAAACAAAAAGACGGCAACTTTCATTCTCTCCTTACGACTCAGTTTTATTGAGTAACGGTAATGAAGAAGTGGATCATGAATATCTCCAAAGTCAGATTGTCAGCGCTACGCAGGAGAGGCTTGTGGTCGACGTTGGTGATGTTCACACTTGCTAGGTCTACGCTCCAACTTACAATTTCATCTGTATCACGTCACAGCTTTTGTTGTCAAGATTGTGTCTTACTTCTTTATTTTACAACGTTGAATAATCTGGTCAATTCATGCTGTACTTTCTTCTTTTCAACTTGCTTTTTTAAAAGATACGCTTGCGAACTAGTTGGTTCATCACTACGGCAGCGTTGCCGAGCACACAAGGTAAAAAGAACGTGACAACAAACAACACAGGGACTACACTTCAAGTGACTGCCCCGCCGTGGTGGTCTATTGGCTAAGGTACTCGGCTGCTGACCCGTAGGTCGCGGGTTCAAATCCCGGCTGCGACGGCTGCATTTCCGATGGAGGCGGAAATGTTGTAGGCCCGTGTGCTCAGATTTTGGTGCACGTTAAAGAACCCCAGGTGGTCAAAATTTCCGGAGTCCTCCACTACGGCGTCTCTCATAATTATATGGTGGTTTTGGAACGTTAAACCACACATATCAATCAATCAATCAACTTCAAGTGACATTTGTAAAGGTTCAGTACCTGTGTAGTTTTCTAGAAGCGAAGATTGTCATGCTCGGGGCTGATGATATGTGGGGTTTAACGTCCCAAAACCACTATATGATTATGAGAGACGCCGTAGTGGAGGGCTCCGGAAATTTAGACCACCTGGGGCTCTTTAACGTGCACCCAAATCTGAGCACACGGGCCTACAACATTTCCGCCTCCATCGGAAATGCAGCCGCCGCAGCCGGGAATGCTCGGGGCATGTCCCTTGGCGTGGACCCTAGTTCTCAAGGCGAGCGCTTTTGGCACGCTTGTCTTCTCATCGCTGAGAGCCCACTCAGTGCACATTTCCACGCAGCTACTCATCACCAACACCTTAGCAGTGAAAGAAGCGGCGTGGAGAGCTCGCAACGCGGCTCTATTGTGGGCCCACCGCCGAGACTTTGCGGTGAGAGCTCATGAGACTGAAGATGGTAGTTGGTAGCAATCGAAAGCCAGCAGCGGCTTCGACGTTGACACTGCAGCAGCAGTGGGGGCTCGCAAAGCCGACGCAAAGTGGGTTCATCGACAAGCGGATCCCGAAGTGAGAGTCCGCGAACAATCAATGACTGATTCTTAAGAGAGAGAAAGGAAGAGAAAAGTGAGCCCCGTTATTGTCTGCTTCAGTGAGCGACACCGCCACAGTAGCTCACAAGGAATGAGGGTGAGGAGGGATAAAAAGGGTAGGAGTAAAGGTGTAGAAAAGAGGAAGAAGAAGCAACAACAAACTGAGGGGATAGGAGAGACAGGAAAGATGGAAGCACGGTCACTGGAGTCCGAGGACGGGGCACACTTGCGAGAGCTCTTGTCGGCGTCGGTAGATGGCGTAGAGCTAGTCCAGTAAGTCAGAGCTACACTGTCGTCGAAGGTCGTCGGCGGCAGGAGGTGACGTAGGGCGAGCCCAGTCGCCCAGAGCTACGCTGACGCCGAAGATCGACCGCAAGCGGCGGCAAAAAAAAAACCTGGAATCAGAGCGGGCGCAGGAAGCAGTGGTAAAGAGCGAAAGCCGTCGCTACTTGAGGAAGGTGGCACCAACGCTTGCTTCAAGCGCGACTTCCTCGATCACTTTTTCGCCCACGGCTGTAAGGTGTGGGACTATTCGTGGTTTAACAACCCTTTCATCACCGATGCCTTCATATATATTGACCAGTCCCACGCCAGCGCCCAGGCCATGCTCCAACGAGACTTTCTTTTCGTGCAGCGCCAGCAGCGGAACGGACCAGACAACGCTGCCTTCCAGGTACCCCTCAAACGCGGGCTTGTTAACAAGCCATCCTACAAGAAGAGCCTCATCAAAAGGGTTCGTGAGTTCTCCCGATCAGTTGACGAACAAGATCTTCCATTATCATTCACATTGTGGAGATAGCTTACTTTTAAATGCGAAGCGTTTCTTAGCGAACTTCAGTGAGTTTGAGCGTATCTATCTGTCTAGCCGCCTACGACTTTTAGCTCTCCTGGCCGTTTCAATAATGGTATCGATATCGAACTTGGTATGGAACAACAAGGCTGTATGAAGAACATACTTCACTAGTCATAACATGAAAACCATGACATGTATGTCATGAATGTCATGATTTGCGTTTCATGGTCCTGCTGCTCTTGAGGTGGTTTCATTCACATGGCATGTTGTAAAAGTGGTATGGCATGGCGAACACAAGTGAAGGACCCTAACATGAAAATCATGAGATGCGTGTCATGTAAGATAATGACTGCATGCCACGCTCATGATGGGCTGGCGGCTGTTTCGCTAGCTCCACTTATACCAAATTTGGTATAATGGGACGCGAACGGATGACGAAGGTGTGTGACTGTTGCTAACATGATAAGCATGAGATACGTGTCATGTAACAACATGTCTACGTGCTACGCTCATGATACGCTCACGGCCATTTCGCTAGTTCCACATATACCAAATTTGGTGTAACGTGACGTCAATGAATGACGAAATATATTACTTGTGCACACATGATAATCCTGACACTTGTGTCATGTAAGAACATGACAACATACCACGCTCATAGCGTGCTCGTGCCGTTTCGCTAGCTCCAAATATACTAAAATTGGTACACGTGACGTGAATAGATGACGAATGTATACGACACATCTAAACATAATAAGCATGATACGGAAGTGATGTACCGCATCATTTACTTCCACCTCGTAACGTTGTGCTGATTTTAAATTGACATATGCACATTTCTCATTCGTGCTTCGCTTATAATCGATTCCCACTGAACGTGGGATGTTCCAATTTTTTATTTTCGCGTTTTTCTTAGCGTTCAAGAGTAACTCTTTTGAAAATGAAAATGGTGCAGCTTGGCCACTGATGCCTTCATTCACAACACAAGTATGAAGTGCGTCAAAGTGTTGGAGTGCATGGCTAGGTGTTTTTGCTGTTAGCAGCGATTCAGTCACAGCGAAACCAACGCAGCTGTGGCCTCGGCGACTTTGTATCGTGTAGAATTGGGCTTGTTGTAGCAGGTTTTGAGCTAGACTACTGTGACACAAACGTAAGATTTCTTTGTATACCTGTCAAGATCAACTTGCTCGGTTGTATTACCCAATTTGGGAATAATCAGAGTGAACAGTGCAAGTGCCTTAGGACAGGCTGGTCGACTTTCGATGGGAGGAGTATTCCAATGCACGTGTTTCCATCTGTCAGCTCCCATCTTAATTTTTAATTCTGGGAAGTGATGTGATGACGCTAAGGCATGAAAACTCATTATTCTAAAGGAACGTTGGCCGAGATTAAAACGAAGAACGTACTGGGTCAAAAAACGTAAAGAGCCAAATCCTATCAGCCAGGTTCCAATGCACCCCCTTGGGCAAATCGGGAGAAGCAAAAGATAGTCACCATACGCTGCTTTTTAATGAATCATACGCCTCAAATGTCAGGACTCGCAGAGAAGTGTAGCACACTGTCTTTCTTTTTTAAGTGGGGGGCAACGAAGATGGTGTGCGTGGCATTACATTATCGCTTTGCAAACGCTTCGAACTGACCACAATATGATTATGCATTGTAAAAATAGCGCGGTATCTGCGACACGAAATGTGTACTGCTTATTATTATTAGAATGTCGCTGAATAAAAAACACATCACACACTGGTGAACTCTACCCTTCCCAACAATACCACTCCCTCCAATTGGGATACATGCGCACAACCTTTCGCTTTTCTCGTGACTCAATGACTTCACTTCTGCAGCCTTCGATAGAGGTCAAGGTCACATTGTATCGCGTTATTACCGAATATACCTATTTCGATTCCTGGCGTCCACTGTTCTGTAACTTCCACAGTAGGGACGCTGTATTAGCCAAAGCTGCATTCGTGTGAACAATGTAAAAAGTACTTTGAGGGATATTTTAGCCCCATTGTCACATCGGTCCTGTAGCTGCATTTGAACAGCTGCGGGCGGCCGAAGCTAGCCAACTGCTACACCTGTACGAGCTCAGCCAGGAATACAAATGGGTTGCAGAAACTTTTGTAGATGATTTGAAAACTAATGTAGTTTAGCACATTCCTACCACACTATTTACGCAAAAAAATTTGCCGATGATCAAGACAGTGTGTAATTTGAATTCTGCTTCGTGTTTGGGCAACACCAACTGTTGCAGCAATGTAACATGCTTTAAATATTGGCCCAAAAATTGACACCACTCCATTGCAAGGTACACCACTGTGTATCAAGCAAAACTCTGACAGCGCTGACGTGACGTCACGCACGCGTATCTCTAATATGTGATTGATTTTGTCGCGGTAAGAAAAATATATGCAAAGGTCATGTGCATTTTGACGTCATCGTTTTGTCCCGAATAAACTTAAGATTAATAACATTAGACTAATAAGATTACACTAAGCGCATGTGGTTGCGATCGGTCGCGCGCGCCTATCTTAGAGAAGTTCAAGAGACGACCCATACCTTCGTACGTGTTGTACCATAATTACAAAGTTTGCATTGAAACCATAGCCAACACAAATTGTACTTCTCCAGCTGCAGCGCGCGTCTTTACTAAAGCAGGAAACTGCTGAGTTTGGCCGCGTCATTCGCATTTTCCATGGTGGAAAGATTGTTTGAGGCCTCTGTACTCAGAATAAGTTGCCCAGCAAAGTACCCCACGGTGTCAAAATTTCCGAAGCCCTCTAATACGGCATCCACATAATGATAACGGGGTTTGGGGGACGCTAAACTTCAACAATATTTATCTGCTATTTTTACTTGAATAATATTTTAAAAGTGGCTGTTATAACACGCATTGCTTTGTGTTTTCGGTGTAACTTTGGTTTAATAACTATCAGCAGCGAACTTTATATAAATCCACTGAATAACAAATCATTTCCTGAATTATTTTCAGTTTACTTTGTTTTACGTAAGCTGACTTCATGTTATGCCTTCAAGATTTTCAATCTCGTTACGCAAACTAATGTTTTGAAGTCGTCGTTCAGCTTTAGTAGAATTACTGAATTCTTCTCCAGGGGGCACTTTGTATGCATTTATGTACGTATATTCATCGGCTTATGTATACATTATGAGCTTATAGTTTTTTTATTCTTACGCGTACCGCTTTTTTTTTAAGCTGTGGCACGCGTTGTGAAGCAGACCTGTGGAGATAGATGGGTAGTAATATAAGGTAAAGTATTTATCGCACAAATATAAATTATTTGGGGAAAACGTAGTTGCATATTTAGTAGTACCCTCATAAATGCCGCATGTGACATATGCGCATCAATACGTGATCGGGCCTAATTCCAAAAATTTAGGAAAAAAACATTTGGCTAGCTGCGCGGAACGTGCAGCACAGTCACAGCGAAAGATAAAAGAGCAGCCTTTCAGAGCCCTACACTCTTTGGGATGCTACAAGTACACTGCTGGGCTGCGCCATAAATAATCATAAATCTTGTGTAGTAGACCAGCATGCACAATGCTATCCTTAGTCATTTTTAGTAGAAGCGTGGTATCTACTACCCACGTGTTGGATATTATGTGCAATTTTTTATGCAATAGTTGACGACGATGAAGAAATGTGCGTGATGTGGGTATGCACCACAGTTACCAGGTGAGCAAGAACGATTTTTTATTGGGTTCTACTGCCGCACGCCTCAAGGCCGATCTCCCGTGGCGGGTAGTGCTATTCTTCCGGGAATCATCATCATCATCATCATTAAATAGGTTGGAGCATTGGACGACCCAATCGTTACGCCATTCGCACTGTGTGACGCCTGGCTGTTCCTTTGGTGTTCTAAAACGCTTTTTACTCATATTAGCGTGATTCTTTTTCCAACATCAAGCGTGCCTAAGGCAAGTGTAGGAATGAATTCCAAACACTGGCGTAGCTCATTGGTAGAATAATGCCGCTGCGCCACGCTTCACGCACAGCTCATGCTTAGAGGTCCATGCTCGATGCAGGGGAGAACGAGCTCACGCTACTGGCAGTCTGCACACCGGCAGCCGCGCCTGCTTCTTTTATTCTTTTAATGAAGTGGCGAAACCACGCACGGCTACTTAGGCCACCTTCCCGTCATATCAAGTCTCTCGATTCAATAATGATCCGGACAAGCACGTCTTTCACCGAGTGGACACTGCCCCGCCGTTGTGGTCTAGTTTCTAAGGTACTCGGCTGCTGACCCGCAGGTCGCGCGTTCAAATCCTAGCCACGGCGGCAGCGTTTCCGATGGAGGCGGAAATGTTGAAAACCCGTGTACTCAAGCGTGGGTGCACGTTAAAGAACCCCAGGTGGTCGAAATCTCGGAAGCCCTCCACTACGGCGTCTCTTATAATCATATGGTGGCTGTGGGACATGAAAGCCCACACATCAATCAATCAACTGAGTGGACGCTGCCGTGATTTCACGACTCCACCCCCAATGCTTGCGTTCCACTCGGTTCACCAACGAGTGTGGTTCAAAACAGCTGGATGTCATTCTCTCCGTGGATGGCGTCACTACTCCACCGCTAATGCATGCCGTACTGCGGCACGCCCTCCCCGTGTAGCTCCGTCATCTCTCTTCCCCTTCAGCGCTCAGTTCGCAGCCTTACGATGACCTGTGCGCAGCAGTGCCCATTTGTGGTGAGCTGTGAGTTCAAGGCTTCCCCTCCCTCGATGCTTGCAGTACGGACCAGCCCGCAGTATTTCCTTCTTCAAGACTTCATTCTATTCACAGGTTATGACTCTTTCGAAACCCCATTCTCCCACCAGCGCATTAATTCTCACGCCGGACCATCTGCCTGAATAGCCCTCTACCCACAATTCATCACGCGTGCCCACCATCACCAGTTCTTCTCAGTCTTCGGCGACTCGCAAAACACCTGAGACACCACACTGCGCGACGACTACTTCACCGCAATCTGTGCAGGCTGACAACGTCATCGTTTCTCCCGCTATTCACCTCCCGAGGCTTCGTCATCGACAACGTCCGATCAATACAAGCTACCATCAAGCAGAGTGCTCTCTACGTCTTGCGAATAACGACTACCATTTTACGCCACGTCTACAAAGGTAGAAGCTCCTACACATGACTGACAGTACTTCCAAGATAATGCTATGGTGACAGCAATCACCGAACACTATGTGGTAGGTTCACATATGGCAGAGCCGCCCACACATACACTCCACCGCAAATGCAGACATATGACTCGCCACTCCACTCACACGTTCCGTTGAACTGCCGGCCAAGGACCCATCAACGAGCACAGATGCGCCGTCTGACCCTCTTGCAGAGTCCAGGCCTGTTGAATTCGATGGCATGCCTCCTGCCGAGCTCATGTTGTACGTGAACCAGCAGAAGTGCACTTCCATTGCGTTGGCGACTGATCACATCGCTGGTCTGCCCCATACGAAACTAAAGCGTCTAATCCACCAATCTATACCCGCAACGAAGCGCCAGTTTTTCACCTACCAATCTTCGCTGCCTCGCGATGCAGACATGACCTTGCCCACGGCCCGAGCGCCTACTGCCTCTATAGCCGACGCACTGACCTACCTGCCGTGCGTCTACCTACCCGCAGTACCAGTATCTGGGAGCACCTATCTCTATCTCTATCTGGGAGCACCTGTACCAACCACGCCCGCTCGCGTCAACCGCTGCCTTCTCGAGAGACCTAATGCAGCCGCCGCGAGACCCACTTGAGTGCGACGGCAGTGCCCTGATGTCTACTTCTCTACCCTCTGTGCTTTGTGCAGTGCCGCTCACCGGAAGAACCGTTAAGGCGTTGCGCCTTTTCACGGACCCCGTTTGTCTAGAATCATGAAACCTCATGTACATACGCCCTCATCGATTTCATTCCGGGTTCATTTCTGCGGCGGGGGGAGTAATATTTAGCTTCATCATTGCCATTTTTCATAATCATCACCTGTCGGCCACCATGCCGTGCTTCTTGCGCAGCTCATTCTAGAGCTCGAAGCGCGAACCAGGGGAGAACGAGTTTCACGCTCCTTTGGGGTCTGGACGCCAGCAGCGGCGGCTGCTTCTCTTAACCTCCGAATAAAGGGGCGAGGCTACGGCATGGCCACGTCAGTCACCTTCCCGTCGTATCACGTCTCTCGTTACGCTGAATATATCACCCGTTGATAGAACTGTGTATTGTTCGGTTCGAATTGCGTCGGGGCTTAGTATAAGCGCATACAGCTAGACGCCAACAAATTTCATGGAATGTGAACGTCCACAAATAAATTCGTACTCCTTGCCTCAAACTGTATAGGATTATGGAGCCCAGATGAATGCACTGGTAATGAATACATGGCATTTAGCATTTGATATATATATATATATATATATATATATATATATATATATATATATAAATTGGCTTGAGCGGACAAACGTGCGAAAACTTTTATTGCTCCTTCGTTTCGGCCGGGGTCCGGCCTTCGTCAGGGAATATATATATATATATATATGTATATATATATATATATATATATATATATATATAGATATATATATATATATATATAGATATATATATATATATATATATATATATATATATATATATATATATATATATATATATATATATATACGACTTCGTTAGGTTTAGAGAGCTGGGAAATGGTTTTTTTTAATCTGTGAAATATTTCAAATAACAGTACCAGTTTTTAGCCATACTGCTTGACCACGTCCCACATTAAATTTCTACGCTTTGTTGCATGGCAGGTTAAAACATTTGTCACTCCACAACAGACATAAGAATCTTACCCTCTCCCACTGGTATTGAGTAAAAAATGCGAGCCTAAATACGTGGGGAACTGGTTTTGAAATGTACAGATAACTTACAATACCTTATGATTTTTAAAGGTGCTTTTTGACATCCATACCGCTATAAGGACATCTGGACACAACGAGAAATTCCTGCTATAAACATACCTAACGTTGCGAACATTCTGCAAGGAGGTGTTTTATCCGAAGCACGAAAAATGGGACTGTTTTCCTCTGAAAATAATCCAAGCATTTTTCGAAGTAGTGGATATCTCACTCAATCTCGCATCATTGTAACTCTACAAGGTATTCATGTTTAGATGCCAGTTTGATATAGACACTTTGATTGCATGTCTCGCTCAGTTCTGTTGAATAACTTTTGAGAGACCATCTATTATTATATTTTCATTTTCACGTCACAACCTTTGTGACAGAACTGAACGCTCGAAATGGGTTAAAAAAAGACGGCTACAATTTTATTCTGAATGTCTCGAAGGACCAGCGGTGGCGCTGAGAAATGGAAGTCTTTTCACGGCCGATAACCAGAATACAATGGATACGTCAAAGCGAACAGCCGAGTCTTTTAGCTCACAAATCACTCCTTTTGACAACCGAATCTATTGCAACATATAGGACTACGTGAAAACGTGTAGAAAATGATAGACATATATCGAAACATGTGAAAGCATATTGAAAGCACTCACGCTGTGGCGTTCCTTGACTGCTCGAGGTGAAATATAGCGGTACAAAACGTAAAAAGCAATTGCTTGAGAATGCAAGCTTTTCGCCTGCTTCGGTCCGACATCACGCTTCTCATGCCCATTGTTACTTGCGTCGACAGAAGGCGCCGACTTCATAAAAAAAAGCAAAACAGTTTCGCTTCAGCGAAATATAATGTCTTTAAAAAACACAATGCAAGTTTTTTTTTCTGTCACGCTAAACTACTTTTTCAATATGTATATATCCGATAAAGTTACCGGGGCCTTTAATAACTTGATAGCTTTCCGCGAAGCTTTCAAGCTAAAAGAAGGGAAAAAAAGTGAAGGCTAAAAAAGTCAGTTTTCACGGCAAGGGGAATGAAATGAATACGATAGCGAAAAAAATGAAAAACACGAAATAAAGATTAGGAGCTAACTTTTCTTAATCCAATCTCGCGTAAAACTACGAAACGTTGGTGAAAGAGAATGTGGCCGCTTCAGGCAGAGAAGCACATATCGCGCAGTCTCTTCGCGTTGACAGCAGGGAACGTATCAAGGTATACCAGCCATTTCCTCATGCCTGCCGAGCGATCGCGCCCGCGCCTTTAATGTCTAATGCCGTAAGCGCGAAAATGCACGTGACAGCGACGAGCGAGGCTATGAGCGACGGACCAGGAGGTTAGTGCGACGTGTAGCCTGGTCGTTTTCGCGCCATCGTTCGGTTTTTGAGATTCGCAAACCGCTGCCTATCGGCCGGAAGTGCGGTGTTCAAAGTGCCGGAACAGGATGTGACGTACTGCCAGGTGAAGCTGCTTGCCTCTAGCACACTGCTACTACCCCGCCGCGGTGGTCTAGTGGCTAATGTACTCGGCTGCTGACCCGCAGGTCGCGGGATCGAATCGCGGCTGCAGCGGCTGCACTTTCGATGGAGGCGAAAACGCTGTAGGCCCGTGTGCTCAGATTTGGGTGCACGTTAAAAAACCCCAGTGGTGGAAATTTCCGGAGCCCTGCACTACGGCGTCTCTCCTAATCTAATGGTGCTTTTGGGACATTGAAGCCCACGTATCAATCAATCAATCAATCAATCAATCATCCCGAAGGTAGTGCAAAAGAACGTAAAGTGGCCTGTATTTCGCTTCTGAAGGCATTATTACGAAACCTCTTTAGTGTCAAAAAACTTTCGGAGGAGGCCTGAGGACTTCGTAGACATTGTCTGACACGAATAAGAACACGAAGACAGCTTTCACCTTCTGGCTCTCTGAGTCGGATGCTTAAGCACCATGTACGTTTGATGCGCAGGGCGCACATTATTGAGGTGATGTCCTGCAAAAACGGAATTCGTAGAATTCTGCGCAGTTGTAGGCAAACTACGACAGCATCAAACTACGACACCTCTCAAGCTGTTTGAAGACACTGACAACATTGTGGAGGAGTGAAATGCCTTTTTTTCTCGAATCTGATTACGATAAATCGTACAACTGCTTAATTCATGACCTTCGTTTGGAGAGTCATCAGCAGCAAAATGCCTTTGGTTCTTTTTTGCGCATTCCGGGATGACTTTACTGACTTTTTGTGGAAGCGTCGCAGTTGGGCACTCCTTTTCTAATTTCCTTGTAGCTGTGTCGCTCGGTCCGTGGCTGGGGAAGTAAACGCACCTAATATGTGCTTGGAGACCAGTCGGTTCATCATTACAAAATGCAGCAGCGCACACCAGGGGAGACGACGAACACGAACACAAAAGGACAACACGTCGGTTATTTAGTGCACGTGTTCATTGCTTCGCCCAGTGGGTTCTGTCAGATGGCTTAGTCAAGTGGGCATCAATATGGGGATCAAGTACTTGCATATGTCAAAGTGTTTTAAGTTTACGAACGTCATTTCATTTGTTATAAGGAACCATTCTCTTGTTCTCCATTTTATTTTATTCTTCACTAGTAGGACAATAACTGGTCGCAAATATGTCATCATACGACCACACATACTTTGCACGAATGGCACAATGAATTCATTCTTAACGAATTAAGGCATAGATACCGCACGTGAACATAGGTGAGCTTCTTCGCTTGCAACGTATGCACTTCACGTACATACACCTCTTTTTTTTCTTCTTCGTTTCCTGTCGGTTTAAACGTCGTGGTATCCAGTTCAACCACTTCGATCATGCGCAACATTTTTTTTTCGTGGTCCTTGTTTAACTGCAAGTGCAGCTTATACTGCGAGAAATACAATGTAGACCATTTTTAAAATGTAGATTTAAACACCAGCTTAAGCACAAGCTCTACAGCCATTTTTAAATAGCACTATGTATGCGTAAATAGGCGCAGCTGTTCTGATTGTATTCGCCAAAAAAAAAATGCGCCGATGATTGCCCGACGCTGATCATAGCGTGCTTTTTGTACCTTCACGTACCCTGGCATGCACAGTCTTAGCCTTGTAGATAAAATTGGAAGGAACAATAGTTTTGGTAGCACATTGTAGGCTTTTCTTTTCTTATTAGGCGCTCGCTGAGTCATATTAGGCCTGGAGGCAAAATTTACATTTTTTTTGTTCATTTCTCCCAAATAGGAAACAAAAGCATCTGGCTCTATGTTCCCTGATGCAATTTAGAACCTCAAGCTTTATTAACTACATCAGCTGGGCGTAGACTGCTTGCGGTATAGGCACCTTCCAACGGCAACAATCGTCTTCAGCACTGAGTTCAAAAAGCAGCGCTGCTACAAGCCACACGAAAGTTTAGTTTTGTTGCGCAAAACAGTCGTCTTCGCTCCACGCAATGGTTCCTTGCCTCCTGCTTTCGTCACTCTCAACGGTTTCGTTTGCGCCCGGAATTTCTGTAAAAAGGAGTATCCCACTCGAAGCAACTAGCTTTGGAGTAGTTCAACAAGACAAGCTTGTTTCAGGATACGAAGCATCCCTTGCTCGGGTCTATGTCTTGCGGCGTCGGCGTCCGCGCTCACACTACGCTTGCATAACTCGCCTCCTTCCCATTTCCAACAACTGCATGTTACTTTCTTGACTTCTCTCCTGGTTGCGCTCGCTCCCCCTCTCCATCTTCTAGGCATCCCTCCTAGCGGCAAAGTGCTTAGCTAGTTGGTAAGTATTCGTTCTAAAATACATCATCCGTAACATCAGCGTGACTAGGCCTACTGCATGGCAAAGGCCTCTCCCATCATTTGCCAATCAAACCGCTCTTGTGCTTTCTGCTGCCACGTTATACCTGCGTACTTTTTCATCTCATCATTCCACCTACCTTTCCGTCTCTCCCTCGTGCATTTGCCTTGCCACCCTGCCTTCTGAAAGACAGGTTGGGAAAACACGAACACGCGAAGTAGTTCTCGTCGGTGGACCTCAAGACAGCCTACCGGCAAATCAAAGCAAACGAGAAAGACCGAGAGAAGACTGCCTGGTGGTTGTGGTGCCTTGACCTCTTTCTTGTGCCCGTGTTTGTACTGTTTTAGAATAATGCATGCGTACATATGCCTACTGGTTAGAGCATCAGGTTCCTGTACCCCATGGCACCGCCGTAGTGATCCGGTGGCTAACGTACTCAGCTACTGACCCGCAGGTCGGGGCATCGAATCCTGGCTTTAGCGACCGCATTTTCAATGGAGGCGAAAATGCTGTAGGCCCATGTGCTCAGATTTGCGTGCACGTTAAAAAGCCCCAGGTGGTCAAAATTTTCAGAGCCCTCCACTACGGCGTCCCTCATAGTCATATGGTGGTGTTGGGATGCTAAACCTCACATATCAAACAATATCTTTTATCCAAGGAGACATAGTCTTTTACCATAGGCATACTTGCAGAGCGCAAGCAAGAGCTACAGCGGATGAGAGGACAGAGCACTGGCATCAAGTGACAGGTTTACGAAGTTCGATTCATCTGTCATTATTTGCCTGATCGGTCCAAGTCGTATTCAGAAGTTGAGAAACATAGACCGTAACACTATTCCTATGCCCATTGAAAAAAGTAGCCGAGGTTTGCAGAACGTTTCATTTTGAAAAGAGTGACGCTATTTTGAACTGCGCCATCCAACAGGGTCATATTTTTCTCGTTTTGTGCTGAGATTGTAAGTACTGACGAGAAGGCGAGCTACATGAAAAACTGTAACAGTTTCAAATGCTAGAAATATATCCTAAGTTTGCTAGTGCAACGAAAAAGAGTGCCTCATTAGGTCATTAAATGTACATAAATTAAGAGTTGGATACATATTTACAACTGTTTTGATTGTTTACATTCTTTTTGTTTTAGCCACCCTGTGCTGAACACATTTCACTTGCAGGTTAGCAAGTTGGAGATTGAAACTCGCAGTTTGTTCGACCCAACAACATGTGTTATTTCTCCGCATATCCCATCAAGAAATCTAGATACACGTCGTACCATTTCCGCGTTTCAGTTGCTGGATTTCATTGAGACTGAATGTCTGAAAGCCTCTCCAAATAAGTAATCTGTAGAAAAAATACACTAAACACAAGCTTTGAGTTAAGATAAAATCAAATCTGTGGCAGTTAGTCACAGATAAAAAAAATTGTGCTTTATTTATCTGCAATAAATGCACAAGCCTGAGATGGTATATAGCTTTTTGGTAACCTCTGATGTATTCAGCCCAAAGGGCATCGTTTCTTTTTAATGCGAAAAGCGCATCGCTTGCCTCAGAGTCAGTGGTAGGTAGAACAAGCTTTTGACTTTGCTCCACCCATCCAAAGCAGCACCACGGTACAAGGGCGTCGCTTTGTTGCGCAGAGCCGGCCAGCGCCAGTGAGTGATCATTGATGTAATGTCCAGAATTGAAGAGTGAAAAAGGGCTCGTAATAGGCAGCCTCACAGTGGTGACAGTTTCTCCACGCGCAACCATATTCCCTTGTCGGGAACCAGGAGTATGAAACTTGCTCGGAAACTTCCCGTTGTCTGTAAAAAAAGGTTCCTTACTCATTTACTGCTCAGATTTTTTTTCTCATAGTCTTAATACTATTAGCTTTGTTATCTTTGATAACTGGAAGTTCACATGAAAGGAGGCGTATTCAGGGTATCTTAGATTTTCCTATAAATCAGCAAGGAGGGGTGATAAACCTATTACGCCTTTCTCTACGGGGAGAGGGGTGGTGAGGTGGATAAAAGCTCCCAGCCATCTCCCCCCCCCTCTCTCTCTGCATCTCTCAAAGAGAGGCCGGCAGCAAACCACATTCGCATTGCTTCAACCACTCCCCTACAATTCAGATTTTCGCCACATTTTCTCGCCTTACTGTTCTAATCATTTGAATAAACGCTGTAGTTGGTTGTCTCACAGAATCATACTTTCAAAATAAGAAATCCTAACTTGTTATGGGGAAATGCTGGCTGCTGTATATGTGGCGTTTTTTGGCTGTCTTTCGGAAGCTGTCAAGAACAGTCATTCCGGAAGGGTTGCTGCATGTTGTAGCGGAAGGAACAAGCACCACGCCGTAACCGTTTTTGGCCAGCTTTTTTTCTGCATCCGCCTGCAGACGATGCGACGGATTTCTCATTACTTATATGGACTTTTTTTCTCAAGTAAACTAGGCAATTGCGGCAAGTATTGGTTCAAGAATAAGAAAAAAATTCGCGATTTTTCAACGACAGTTGAACCAACCTTGTTCAGCAAGAAGCATAAAAGTTCAATAGGTATTCTGAACGAAATATTCCTTTATTTTATGGAAAGCAAACACAAAATTTAGGTACAAACAACTTTTAAATTTATATCAATGTTAATGCAATGATCATAGCGACGTTTCTGTCGCACTTTATACTTTTGCCGCCAGTGCGCATAATCTGTAGGCGTTTACTGTAACCAGGTTCTTTGCTAGTGGTTTTTCTTAGACATACTCAGTCTTCCAGGGGGGCCTTGATTTTATACACATGCCTCACACCAAGACCGCTCAGACTGCACGTTCGCTAATCGGCTGCCGCATTGGTGCCGTCGAGGAAAGTCTCAAGAGCAACTGTGGCACACACCTTAACGTAAATTAATTTCAAGAGATTTGATTGCACTAGCACCGTATAGGAAATACCGATGACTGACGAAGAGGATTACCTTCGGTTCGCTTTCATTTGGCAGAAGTTTGTGTGACGAGACAAGCGTGGCCAAGGTAACCCTCATCAGGAGCTCCGAATACCGCGATGCGATGCAGTTTCTGGGGCCAGCACCGAAGGGTAAGTACGCCATTGGGTTTATCTTGGGCTTGTTTTCAATACTGAACCTGCGTATAAAAGTAATGCAGGCCAGGAGCTTGTATTGGTATATAGCTATTGCTAAATGAAACATTATTTACTCTTACCTACAGTTCTGTTTCACAATTCATCAGCGTGAGGAGGGCGATTGCCCTCATTGCGGTTAACAAACAATAGCGGTGCCTACAGAATAGTTCACAGAAAAGGGGAAAACAGCCTGAGCAAAGAGGAGCATATTATTAGCGTTGTTCAGATGCAATGCAAACATCAAGGAAGGGCTTTGGTACCTTTTGCAAATTGAGCACAGTGTCATGAAAGACTGATATTCTAGCCTAATTAAAATATATACAGATCAATAAAGCCACCCTCAGTTAGTTAGGACATGGTGAAAAACACTAACGCGCCGCTGAAATGTTTCGTGATGCATAACTACATATTAATAATAATTAGCGAAACGATAGAGATAAATATGTAAAGTTGTCAACGCAGCTACGAACATTGATTAAACATTGGCCACGTACAGTAAAACCTTACCGTGTCTGAATAGATGCGTTAAATCAGTGAATATATTTTTAGTTTGCACGTGCGAACAGTGCCCCTAAACGTTTACTTACGGTAAGATATTTAAGTTACAGAAATTAGAGACCAGTTATCTGAAGTTCTGAATTGACTTGCAGATTCATATCTGTTTCAAAATCATTAATGTATATTTCGGTTCTATTTTTTTGCAGAAAGCTCCTGCAGTACAAACTGGCACATCAAAAAGTGAGTCAGCAGAGCATTTTCTTCAGCTCTCAGGGAGAATTTGTTACTACATTCTGCACCTTAGGAGACCACACATTTCACTTCTCATTACCTGAGGATTCGGCTTGGAAATCTTTAAAGATTAGTTGCGCCTATTTTTTAGATGCGAAGCGGCTCTTGGACTAGCCTGTGTAACGCTGTCCTTCCGTGCAACGCGCCGCGTGCCGCAGGTGTTGGTGCGGTGCCAAGTAGGTGACACCACTGCTGCGCGATGACGTCATGCTCTCCTCTCAGTGCGCGCTGACGTCACTCTCACCCCTGCCTGCCACGCGCTTACCGCGGCGCCCGTAGCTGCCGCCTCGTCCGTCTGCCCGCAACACCTCGCTACAACCCCGACTCACCGGTTCCCGCGCAATCACTTCAAACGAATCTTTCAGCGCTCGCTGCAGCACCCACCTTAGCACCGTTCAAGTCATGACGTCACCCGTGCCCAACGCTGTTGCTTTGCATCGCACCTATTTCATTCCGGCGATTTTATTTCACCAATTTTATTGTGCTGCGAACGCAGCCCAACGAAACACAATGAAACACAGCAATACACACAGATTACAGCCATATTTCTGCTTCGCAGCACAATGGCTACAATCTGTGCATACCTGTGACGCGTACTTGTGTTCTCTTCATAGTTCTTTTATAATCTTCAGTAGTGATTTCGGTAATCACGACCTCCTGTCTTTGTTGCTTCCTTCCTCCTCCTCATCCTCCTCCTCCTCCTCGGTGATAAAGATGTTCTAGGAAGTGATTTTGTCTAGCGAAATTTTCTTCATGCGTAGGTTTATCGTGCTTTGTGTCAGTGGTCGTCATTATTAAAGTGGATATCATGGCAGACATTTGTCACATATGCAGAGTCACGTGCTGTGCTATAATTGACGAAATGACCGTGCATCAACAACTAAGTTGAGATATTGCTAATAGGAGTTACGGTTGCCACCTAGATTCACACAATACTGTACCTCTCGGGGTCAAACTTCTCCGGCTCATTCCAGAACCTTGGATCGTAATGCATCCTCATCACGGGAACACCAATCACCGTTTCTTTAGGGAACACCTTGCCCTTGTATTCGTAGTCTGCGTCACAAGCCCTCTGCACGAACCTGAAAATGGATAAAATTACGTAAAGGCTCCACTTCGTAAAATACTCTGTTTTTTTTTGTTCTCTTTTATTGGCGGAACCGCACGTTATCCCTCACATACATGCCTAAAACACTGCTCCAAGATGTGTTGTAGCACAAGACTAGCCTGAAGGTAGCACCTAGATTAGCAACATCTATCTTTATTTGCTTGTACATCACACCTGAAGAGTCTCGACATGTGACATTGTATGATAGGCGATGACTATCAGATGAGAAGCTAGCGGGCCAAACAAAGCAAGCCTAGAACAGAAACGACCAGAAAAACAAAGAGAGACTTTGCTGCAGACTCAAGGCCTTGAAAAATATTATGGTTGATGGTCATAATTAAGGAGGTAGCAGCGAGCCATGGCTACCTGGACTGAAGAGGCCATTATTATATGGGTTTAAGCCGGATTTCACAATGACGTTTCTCTCTCTCATTCGCTCTCCTGAGCGTTGTCAGAACTCAAACGAATCGAAACATTTCGGCTTCGCTAAAAACAAAGATCATTGTATGCTAGGTCATGAGAAGCAATGCCCCCCCCTTTTTTCGCTCTTTATGATTAATTTAGGTTGCGCAATTGGCTCTTTCTGCGTCGGGTATGTATGACGTCATATTCTTATTACCCTTCTGTGCTAGAAATACCACCGCAGGTATCCGTGCATTTAGCTGCATTCAAAATTCCCACTGATTTACACACCCTGTGTGCGTGCGTGTGTGTGTGTGTGTGTGTGTGTGTGTGTGTGTGTGTGTGCGTGCGTGCGTGCGCGTTTAAACGTGTAAGTGTATTATTTCTTTATTTCTCTCTTTCTACTGTACAACTTCCATTTCCCCACGCTTGCGCAGGGTAGCGAACCGGTTACTTCTACCAGGTTTGCCTTACCGTATTTTCTTTATTTTTATTTCCCTCTCTGTCTCTCCAAAGAACCTATACCACACACCAACGCAGTTGTCGCGTGTATCATCATTCCGCAACCTCCCCTTCGCCACCCTCTCTCTCTCTGAAGAGGCGAGCTCCTTGCCTGAAATAATACGTGCTTATAATGCCACCAGGCTAATTTCTTCGGGGCTTAGTGCTGGCGTTGGAAAATCTTTGTTATGTAGCATAACGGGCAATGGTGACTCATAGATCCACCCTCACCTTAACATGTCACCATAGCAGAATCAATGCTTTTTGAATCCAGTAGGAATTCGTAATAACAGATAGGTGAGCAAGTTAACGAACCTAGTGGACATATAGCACTCCTTTGCCATTTGAATCAACTCACGCATGCCCTAAGGATACCGTCCATCCATGACGGTGAATCTTTGTACTGGGAATGATTAGTGCCCTCTCATGGTGAAATATATTGTACTCTAAATTGTCGTGCATTTTTTTCTTAACACATTTCGTGAGGATCCAAAGCCTACAGCTTCAGCATAAACTAAGGCCTAAAAAACATGTGCCAATTCTCGCAGTAAAAAAACCAATAACTTCGCCGAAATTTTTTTGTCAGGTTTGTTGCAGATTACTCAACAATGTTGCGGATGCTGTAACAGGCTTATATTAAACACTGCAAGAAAGCCTACCTCATGTCCCGTAGAAAAAAAATAGCCCACGCTTTACAAAAGCGGGTGGAGGGAACGAAAGGACCAGGTGTAAGCCACATGTTTTTCTGCCCTAGTTCATAAAATGTGCGCTGTTTTGCCTCATAAACAGCTAACTAGCTCGAGTCTCGTAAGGAATGTTTGTTATAATTCATGCGTTGAAGAATACTGCATATATTCTCGAAGATCACTGTGTTTCATCCTTTTAGCACCGCCATCAACACTGGTCCAAGTGATTTTTTTTCATTTGTAGCTACCTTCCAGTTACGTAAATGCTCTAAAAATTCCGTGAACCATAGTTACCCGTGAAGTGATGGATACATCCGGAGTGTTTCGGAAATCACTTGGCCGAGGTATTCCATGCCACAGATATTTTCATAAGTTATTTCACCCTGCGGAGGAGATGCATTGTGCTTCAATTCGGCTCTCAGAAAACGCATGAAGTCATGAAAGTGGGTATCTCCCTGTCTTGCAGATTTTTTTTTCAATTTATTATCCTCTAAATAAAGCCGTGCCAGCATTGTTCACCTAGAGGAAGGAGAGAAAAGAAATTGCATCTCTTCCACTTTGCTTATACATCATTTTTAAAAATTCGAAGCATATCCACAGAGTGAATGATAATGATAGGGGTGAAGAGTCTGTCCATCCGTGCGTCTGTCCGTGCATTCATCCATGCGCCCGTTCATTCATCCGACAGTGCATCCATCTGTCATTTCGTGCTTCCATCCGTCCCTGCTTCCGTCCGTCCGTCTGTCTGTCTGTCTGTCTGTCTGTCTGTCTGTCTGTCTGTCTGTCTGTCTGTCTGTCTGTCTGTCTGTCTGTCTGTCTGTCTGTCTGTCTGTCTGTCTGTCTGTCTGTCTGTCTGTCTGTCTGTCTGTTTCAGTCAGTACGTGCAAATAACTCAGCCGGTATGTGCAAACCACATGCTTTGGGTGTTGATGTGGAATTAAAACAGCAATGCATCTGCGCAATGCTGAACTTTTTTTCCTCGTCAAGCAATGATGAAATCTAATCTTGGTATTTCCCGCATGGAGAAAAACCTTATTGGCAGCCACGATGACAAGTAACTATTGCAGCGGCCGCGACAGCTAAAATTTGACCGAAGTGAACATTACTCTGCAAACTAGTCTAACGATACTTACGTCTTTTGTTATTGCTTTCTGAACTTCTTCTCTGAGTCTATCTTGCACGTCTTGGTGCGTTGCCAGTAGATACGTCGCGAACGTCAGTGGTGTGGCGACAGCATCAATCCTGTATATTGCAGCAACAAAAAAAATCAGACTTGGTTTAGACTCTATGAATTCTCATTCCATGGTGTTTTCAACCTATCACTTCGTATCCTTTTTGTATATGATGCATCTTGATATTCTGGTATTATAAACAGGAAATCATACAATATCAAGTATTATAAGCATGAACTCACGACCGGTTCATTGAGTCTCTGTGTAGCAGTGTTATTTCCTTTTTAATATTTATTTGAACACCAAATTGTTTCATGTCGAGATCTACCACGGCTATGCTGACGTGTTTCTGCCACAAAATATATACTGACAGATTGCGAAAAGAAAAAAAACGAGAAGAAAAAGTTCCGTCGCGAAGCTATAAAAACATTGACCTCACGCATGGCGCCAACCGCTGGGCCACGGGAAGTACCTTAAAGGTTGCTAACGGCAAGCTATTTATATACATCAAATAACGTTTGGGGGTTCTCAGACCTCCACAACTCAAGCGCATTTTCGTCATCAGTAGCGAGATGGCGCAAACAGTTCGCGTTGGGAAGCGTTGGGCGCGCTCTAAAGGCCTGACCACAAGTACTCGTTGCAGAGTACTCGACGCGGCGCCAAGTACACTCCCACCTAGAAAGGACATGCAGCTTTGCGTAGCTATGCGCCCGCTCTCTCCACCACGCGCTACCGCACTGCAACGAATACATGTGGTCAGGCCTTAAAGGTAGTCACCTCTTGCCTATCGATCAACGCGTTCCTCCTCGGAGCAAGGTCTCTATTGCGCATGCGCTTATCAGACTCACGATTCGGGAGAGCAGGAAGGTCATTTCACTTGCTGCCGCGGCCGCGTTTTCGAAGTTAAGCACGCTGCTCGCTGTCGAAGAAGTAAGAATTGTTTGTTCGCGCTTGTCCTGACTATTGCGTTTGTTTCATGCGTCTTTCTGTTTGGAAAGTGCGATTTATATGCCGAGCTGTGACGGCTGTTAGTCCACGCTCGTCCTGCGTACGCTCTATTCGTGCAACCGTTTTGTTGAGGTGCGTGCCGAAAGTTTCGAGTTGGTTGCCGTTCTTGGTGTGACTGCAACTTGTTGCAGTAGCATTTATGCCTTCACCCTTGTGGCGAAACAATGCAGAATAAACACTCCAATACCTCTGTGAAGACACGTTGCAGTTTTGTGTTATACTGATTCTTGGAAAGAGGGATCACCCACGTTTTTTTTATGTGAAACAGGTCTTTGACTTGCGTGCGTAACGCCGCACGTGCGTCCGTACGAACGCACCGCGACGCGGTCCCCTTGCCGCCGGTGTTGGAGTGGTGCCAAATAAGCCATGCCATAGCTGCGCGTTCAAGTCCCGCTCCCCTCGCACGCTTCCCTGGCAGGTTTGTGCTGACGTCAGTCTCTCCCTCAGCCACAGCACGCTTGCCGCAGCGCCGGCTGCTGCCAGCTCTTCTGCCTGTATGCAATACACTTCTATCTCGCTTCACCATATCCACCACAGGCACCGCTCAACCGCACGTCGAGTGGAAACACTCGTTCGGCTCATTTATCTGTGAACGATACACCTAGTTTCGCGTCGAAGTGTTCTTCCAGCACCCATGTCGACGCCCGTTTAATCCAGGTCAACGCCTTGCGCACTGCAGCTGCTTCGCATCCCATCAAGGTTCCTATCGCGAAGATGTTCCAATTTTTTTTAAACTGCTCTTTTGTTAAGATGTCAGAAGTACGTCTGACCGCGAAATTTTGAAATAATGGCAAAGCAGTATCTTTTTTAACATGGGACACTCCTTTCCATGTGGTTGCTTTATTGATGTCTGTAGAGCAAAAAAAATTCACAGGATATTCATGGAGTGAATGATGATGTGTGGGAAAGTGTCCGTTTATCCGTCCGTGTATTCAGTCATCTGTGCGTCCTTGTGTCCATCTGTCCGTGCGTCCGTCTGTACGTTCAGACAGACAGATAAACAGACGCACGGATGGACAGAAGCACACACGCACGGAGCGATGGATGGAAGTACGAACGGTAGCACGAACGCATGGATGCTCGGATGGACAGCCACACGGATGGATAGACAGAAAAATGGAAGCACGAAGGAAAAGACAGATGGGTGAACGCATGGACGGATGGACGCACGGTTGGTTGCATGGACAGGTGGACGGAAGCACGGATGGATAGATGGACGGATAGACGGCCGGATGAACGAATGGACAGAAGCATGGATGCATGGATAGACGAAAACATGGGCGAATGGACAAACGGCAAACAGGCGTTTCGCTGAACTCATTGCCATTCACTCCGTGGATATTCTGTGAAAACCACTAACGCCATCTAGCTATATTATTCTCAAGGACATATACGCGCAACGCCATCTATTAACCAACTCATTCACAAGAGGTGACTACATACTACTACTACTACTACTACTACTACTACTACTACTACTACTACTACTACTACTACTACTACTACTACAACTACTACTACTACAACTACTGCTGCTGCTATTACAAAGAAGGGAAGGACCCACGACCTAAGGAGCTTAGCGCCTAAAATAAATATCACAGGATACAGCCACATTGTAAGAAAAGCAGAAATTGCCCTCAGGTATATTTTTCTTTTTTTGTATTGTACAATATGAACCACTATTACATCCCCTGTCAGTACTTACTACTCCACGAGCACAATCTCTTTCGCTATTCTGCTTATGTGTATAAAGGCGCCACAATTGGATCGAAAATATTGTTTGGGGTGGGATACAACTATTCAATATTGTCAGTGACGTGTACTGTCTGCTGCGATTATCCAAAGGAGGACTACATTGTTGTAATAAACATTTATGTGGAGCTCGAAACATTTGCGGGTTGCTTATTCCAAACGTGCAGGATGTCGTGTATCTTTAGGAGAGACGCATTCAATTGTCCTAGCATGAAACGCGAAGCATAACCTCGGCTCGGAGGCAGTCTTGTTGCGTATGTAATAATATTAAGAAGAATAATGATCAAGGCTTTTGTATTCCGCTTTTCTTGCAATAGTTTTTGGGACCGAATAATGTGACGTTACTGAAAACTTCAGGGAAAATTTATCGGTTACTTTTTTTTTCTTTTACGTTTTTTGCAAGGTGGCATGGCACATATACTAGTCGACAATGTCACGAATTAACGAACAAATCGTACGGACAAACAATGAGCACTGCCCATCGGTGCGCTACAACCGATTACCATTGTGGAAAGGGCGCACAATAAAACTTTTCGAGGAGCTATACAGAGAAATGACAATGCAACAAAGACGTTAGTATGTAGCAGAACATAACCTGTCGCGCCTACAAATAATTTGACAAGCCCTCGAATAATGAGGGAAGACGTGCTGAAAAAAGAACAAGCTCTACGCGTTACATAAATCAACGAACGAGTGCAAAAAACAGAACTATATTGAGCGTGTGGTGAAAGCGTTAGATTAATTCAAACTAAAATTCAGTGATTGTCAAAGCGTTACCTTTGCGTGTATTAGCGCTTCCGGATCTCTGCAGCTTGCGCTTATACAAGATATTTTTCCAGTGCAAGCGTTTTGAGCGAAGCTTTTATGACTCACAGATGCCGGCGTGTTACGCAAACTTCCGGCAACTTCGGCGACAGAGAAATGTGGTCCTCTGAACTGAGTCGATCGATCACCTACGTATTTACATGCGCCGTTTTTTTTTCTACAGCTGATTGTTTCTATAACTTGAGCTTGTCGGTGATCCGTCGGGTCTGATATACAAATCTCATCTTTTATCGGCGTGACTTGTCATTTCACGTTTACGTATTTCATTGTAGCATCGATATTGACGCATGACTATCATTGTTGTCCGTAGCGACCACAGTGTTGCGCTGCTGAGCACGTAGATGGTGGTCCGTTTCAAGTCTGGAGAGGGACCGCGCTATTCAAAGAAAGAAAGACAGTAATATATGTGGAAAGGAAGAAAAAAAGACAGAGTGAGAGAGAGAAAGAAAAAGGAAAACAAAGAAAAACATAAAAATAAAAAATGAAAGTGAGAGAGAGGAAAAATGGAAGAACAAAAAGAAAGAAAGATAAAAATGAAAAAAGAAAGAAAGGGAGGAAGAAAGAAAAAGTCTGCTTGGCCAGGCACGCAAAGCCACGCTTCACTTGTCCATATTTTCCCCAAAGAGTAAGAGCTTCAGATCTTTTTTTTTCTTACTCTAAATGTTTTTGAAGTACGCATTGACTGCAGTATAAGTTGTTACAATGTAAAGAGTTGTGTACTTACGCAGCAATTATGAATAGCGTGCCGTTCGCCAGTGTTCGTGTCCGACAAGTGAGATGTGGCTTCTTTCGTCCGCCTGAAAAAAATAAGGCATTAGGAAGAGAGAACGAGAAAATGTTCCTTATTTATTCTTACTGTCATGCTTCCCTCACATAATTTGTTCATGCATCATATTGGTGCAGAAAATATTGCATGTCTATTTATGTTTTATAAAACAATTCATCGCACTATTATTTGTGCGCATTTTAAACATACTCGGCTGGGTGTATGAGGATGTGTGTGTCTGCGATGGAACTAGAAATGGACTTCAAAGATACGTCAAACTGCGCAATACAATTAGCATATTAACGACGCGTTCGTAAGGTGGCTTGGCTGTGTTCACGAATATTGACTGCACCGAGGCCCTCCCCGTGTGGGAAGAGGCACGCAAGGACATTTCGCCTGTTTGGTTGGCGCGGTGTACGAGATCCCACTTAGATGGGGCGGGGTATATATCGGCCAAACAGGCCGGTGCATAAACGACAGAAGTCAGGAGCCTGAAATTTTTGTGAAAAATAAACTTCTGGCATATTCGCCTTGTGCGCGGTGGTTCCTGCAAGTGTGAGCCTGGGTTTTCCCGTGTATCCGTCCTTGTAAAGAGTAATGATACCTCGGCACGAGAAATCACGAAAGCATACTACTTCTAAAAGAAGGGAGATAGGTGTGTTAGTTATGCATCTGTTGCTCTGCATGATGGTGAACTTATATGTGCCCCGCCACTGTGGTCTAGTGGCTAAGGTACTCGGATGCTCACCCGCAGGTCGCGGGATCGAATCCCGGCTGCGGCGGCTGCATTTCCTATGGAGGCGGAAATGTTGTAGGCCCGTGTGCTCAGATTTGGGTGCGCGTTAAAGAACTCCAGGAGGCCGAAATTTCCGGAGCCCTCCTATACGGCGTCTCTCATAATCATGTGGTGGTTTTGGGACCTTAAACCACACAAATCAATGAACTTATATTTCTTCGAATTTTGTCTCGTTTAGTGGCCTTTTCTTCATCATTTTTGTCATACTTATCACGTGTTTTTTTTTTGACGATCATGTGAGGCGATGTTCCCGCGCATATGCCTCGACAATATATGTCACCGATGTTGTGAGAATATAGCTGGTTGTAAGTGACGCACTTTCTGTTCTGCCCCTATGTTTCTTTCTTCGATGATGCGTGTCTAAGTTCATTTCAGTATTTCCGTTGCGGATCCAAGTTCTTAAAACAGAAGAGAGTACATAGAACAACACCAGGGCGTCCCAGGACTAAGTGTGTTTTCTGCTTGTGTAATGTCTTACAGCACACGGAATGTTCCATTGCCGAAGTCAATAACAAAAGCCGATAGTGATCCTAGTATATATAAAATTGGGCACTTCTCCTGAAGAGAGTAATTATCTACCAAAGCACCGAATATTCCCACTGTACTACGCGAACAACGAAAAAAATCAAAACAAAACGCGCGTTTGACGTTAACTAGTAGCAACCGTGGCATCAGTAGACCATTCTTTCAATTTTAGTCTAAAGAGACCTCTAATATATTCCTAATGTTTCCCGTCTTTCGTGACGTCAAAAGCCTGTCCACGCACGCGACGTCTCAATAAAATAAGCTTTTGATCATTCAATATACGAGAGATATCTCCTGTGAACTGTCTCTTAGGTACCCTGCTTTTTCATGCAATCTCAAGCTCGTTCTGCCTCATCTTGCATGAATATCATGCGTTACCAACTGATATAGCTTCAACTTGCGGGTTATGATAGCGAAAGTGGAGGTATCGCATACCCATAAATGGAAAATTTTTCATAATATTATCTACGGCTTTACGTCCCGAAATTACGACATCATTGTGAGAGACGTCGTAGTAAAGGGTTCCGAAAAATTGCACAATCTGGTGTTCTCTTAATGTGCACCATCACACAGCAGACAGTATTCCTCTGAAATGCAACCGCCGTGGCCGGTATTGAGACTGCGACCTTCTGGTCAGCAGCAGAGCGTCGTAGCCAGTGATCCACCGCGGTGGACGGAATGTTTTGATTGGCTGCATGAACGCTTTGCGCTGACATTGTCCACGTGTTTTCTGAAGAAATAGGTGGGCAATGAGGAAATAGTGCCCCTGTGAAGGGTATACAGAGAAAGCCAGAACGAAACCGCGCTCTCATCTTCGAAGTCAAAGTAGTTTAGAGCCAAGTACTTTACTGATTAGATGAGTTAGTCCTCTGCTGTAGCGCAACGCGAAAGCACTGTACCAGCATGTTTGAATCCGCATTTCTCAGAAGCCTTTTTAGAGGACTTGGAAAACATTTCTGGCAGCTATTGCCAAACTGTATTTGTGGTGCACGTCACAGCATGCGAGAAATTGGTGGTTTGTGGTAACAGATTGACTGGAAATATTACTTCCATAAACTGACGCCTATTTCCCGTGAAGCGTAATGCTCCGGCAGTGTATCAGGACTTATTATGTCATACTTATGCACTTAACAGTGGTTATCTTTGCCCTATTTTCATTGCCATTGATCATTGGCGTCATTGCAAGATTGACCCCACACGTATAACAGTACTTATCCTCAAGTATTCACCACCTGCCGTGGTCAAACCTTATGTATACCTGTTCTGTATGCGCAAATGTGTAAAGTATAGTTATGTCAATGAATTTCAAACCGCCGGGAAAGTTATAATTGGTTAAATATTCCTACTTGAGAAAATTATTGAAGTAAACATCGATATTTGGGTATATGCTACTAAGTGTTCCCGCAGTCTACGTCGGTCGCATTGATATGCCAGGAGATGTCCTCATAGTTCACTGTATGCTCACATTGTACATTTTGTGTAAAAGATAGACACAAAAAGAAAGCTAAATCACAAATGGCTACTCAGTTATCACTAGGGGAGTTAAGCACTGTTGCTGAGCGTCGCTTAAAAGCGGTGCGAAGAATAAGCGTGGAATCGGAATTATTCAATAGTCTATGAGACACCCGAACACTATGCACAATGGCAACAATACTTCATTGTCTGAATGCAGATATATTGTGTAATAGCTTGGACCAGCATCAGCTTGGGCACCCTGAGCTACAAAGTCTGCTTCTTTGTTTTTTATGTTTCTTTGTTTTCTTTTCATTTTTTCATAAAGTCAGCTTCGTTTTCACCTGCATCTATAGGCGTCTTTATCTTATTATTTTTTATTACTTTGTGTTTTGTCATGATGTTTCAGAACGCTTACCTTCTTAATTAATATGAAATGAAACATATTCATTTCATAAGCATGCGTACTAGGGATGGGGTGGGGGGTATGCAAGTTTAGGCTTTACTTTTATTGAAACGGACCTTTCATGTCATTTTTTAATGCTCAGAGTCATGTCTACGCGTCTTCCTTTATTTAACGTTTCTTTATTTTCGGTCATGGCGATTAAGGTCAACTGGTACAACAAAATAAATGCTATTGCCTCCCGCCGTTAGCCCTATCAAACAGGAGAAAAATAGCAGGGCACTGCAAAAAGGCTGTCGCCATTTTATTTTCGCCTTCGCATTCTCTGCAAACCTTGTTTTTGTTCCATACTCGACCGACGAAAGGATCCGTTCTCCTGCGAAACTTGGCTTTCCCTGATGGAGAACACGACACATGCCTATGCGTAATTCTTCGATTTCTCCATGCTCCACCAAATTCTATTTTTTCTATCACTCTGTATTTACGCATGCGATTTAACTCTTGATTACTCAAAGTTATACTTTGATAGACCAAGTCCATGGAAGTGTTGCCGTGCACTAATTGGTCACTCGCTCCATGAAAACCTATTGGCATACTACACACTGACAGAATCAAGCTTACCTCGAGCCATACTCTACTTTTCAAGGATTGAAAACGCAGTCTTAATTGCTATCTGATGTTGTTATGCCTGTGTTGTTCGACACCCTGCCATCTCAGGCAGTTCACGTACTAGGATTGAGCAGGTAGCACAATCACGAAGTCAAAATTTTTTTTCACTCTGTCAACTGGTGCCAATGCTCACTTCACTGAACAAGTCACGCTGCTAACCGCTTCCTTCGAAACACCCTTTCGAATTCACCATGGCGCTGATGAACGTCTGGTTACTGGATGTAAGCCCCGCTGAAATAAAACACCATTGTGGTACTTGCTTGCTCGAAGTTCCATTGCGAAATTGTGTTATCGCTGCACCTCCGCAATGGTCTTCTTCGTCAAGGACGTCCACAGATGCCAAAAAGTGCTGCTCCCTCCCACTGCTTCATTTTATCCTTGAAACAGGTATTAAAATCCAGGTGGTCATAAGCTATGCAGTGGAATATCCGCAACCAGGACATTGTCCGCTGCCTTGTGCAACTTCCTGCAGGATCATAGAAGTCAGGTCACAGCTCTGCAGAACCGCGATGCGAGGCACCAGCCGACGAAGTCCATAGCCGCCCTTGGGACATCTGAGATGATATCTGACATTTTTCGGTAGCTTCCTTTGGCACAACTCAGACACAGACTTCAATGCTGTAGACAATATAGGGGCTCTGCATATAACCTGCAATGGCTCCTTTCATGAACTGGCATAAAGGTAACAAGTAAACAGCTGCTGCCTTAGGTGCAATCTGTTTACCTCTCAAATAAATAATTAAATCAAAACTGTTGCGTAGACACTGCCTTATGAACACTCTGCTTCAATAAACCGTCTGTCATCATACGCAGGCTTGAGATAGCTTAAAGTGTTGGGCAATACTTTGCCATGTTGGCCCTTAAAGGAACCCTAGAACGGTTTTCGCCATATTGTACAAACACATTTACTGGGTCGGTATACCAAGTTTTAAGGGTCATTTACAAAATATTTCTGCTCTCTTCGTAAACTGTGTAATTTATTACAATGCTTCGAAGCAGCAGATCATTGCAGATAGTTGCGACTCAGCCAAGTGCATTTTCAACCGCCCATTCCCAGAATGGCATGCTCTGGTAAAGTGATGTCACCCTGGCTGCTTATAGGATTGGCTGTGAATGGCGCGGAAGTATAATGAGCTGGTGGGGTGGCGGCACCTGTCGGACCAGGTATCAACCACTCCGCGACATTTGTCTTTTTTGTTGGACAGCGTGCGTGTGTCCGGGCGCACTGTGTGGTGGCCTGCGAGAATGCGCGCAACTTGTAGGCGTGCATACTTGGAGGTTTAGACTGGGCGAATATCAAATCTTCAAGTGTACTCATGAGAGCTTTGCGATTGTCAGCGATGCCGGCATTTCTCATGAGTTGAGGAGGCAAGGCAGAGGTGGGAAGAAGGGTATTTAATTGCCAGTAGCGGCCTTGGCACACAATGTGTCGCTAAATTGGTGTTGCGAATGGTTTGATGACGCTTTAGACCAAACACTACGAAATCTTCAAAAAACCGTTTTAGGGTCCCTTTAAGAAAACGCAAACACTGTAAGTATCTCTAGTGGACAATCAATACAGTTTATCTGGGCCCTCAAAGTATATCGAGCATTACCGATGATCCGTTATTCTTTTGGTCATATTTGTCTTGACATCCTCGGGTACGGATAGAAGAATACTTTAGATATTTGTTGAGTGTATACAGGTCTGTGTGTTATTTGTTCATGCCTGTCTGTACTAATATGCTACAGATAGGCTGGTGTAATCGACCAATAGGCGTCACACTTTAATCACATCAGCACTAAAATGCTAGGGAGACTAATTGTGATCCGTTCTTACAGTTATCGTTGTTCCCCACTGGTTCAACATTTATCCTCGGGCTATCTTCGGATTCGGCGTTTAGGAGCGTCTGGAGAAGATCCGCCTTGTTTGCCTGCATGTAAAACCAACATCACCAATCAATATGCCCTCTCTCACGTTCAAGCGCTGTTCAATTATGAAATGGTGTTGTACAGTTCATCCTTTATTTAAATAACCATAACCAACTGTGAATACTCGTGAGAGCTTATTTGAACTACGTTTTATGTTCGCCAGCAGACCTTATGCGTACATCTGGCGTTATCAATGTTTGTTTAATAATCAAAACGTAATGGTTAAGTTGGCTACGCACTGAGGGTGAACAAATCCGTCTTATCAACGTTCGCCTCTAATGTGTTATGATATGCTATACAGTTAAACGAATGGTTTAAGTTTATGCAAGGGAATAAAATGTAGTATTTGCATTTTGTTTTTAGCATCGCCTCATAATGAATACCGTAGTCAAAATGCTGATCATTATCCCCCAATGCTGCGTCCTCCTTGACTAAATAAAGTAACGCCTCTTTGAAGCAATGTTATTTTGGGAAGGATACGCTGCTAGACTAGCGATAATTTTCTCTTACAAATGTGACATGTCACACAATGGTATCTTTGTAGAGTTTATACAGTTTATACAGTTTGCCCCGCCGCGGTGGTCTAGTGGCTAAGGTACTCGGCTGCTGACCCCCAGGGCGCGGGTTCGAATCCCGGCTGCGGCGGCTGCATTTCCGATGGAGGCAGAAATGTTGTAGGCCCGTGTGCTCAGATTTGGGTGCACGTTAAAGAACCCCAGGTGGTCGAAATTTCCGGAGCCCTCCACTACGGCGTCTCTCATAATCATATAGTGGTTTTGGGACGTTAAACCCCACATATCAATCAGAGTTTATACAGTATATCGAATGTATTGCTCTATCGCGTACAAAGCTGATGCGTCTCAAATCTTATTTCGACCTACATGTTTCGATCGCCCAGCAACCATTGTATCATTTCTACTTGAAGATGTTCTTCGGGCCATCTCCTACTACAGCTGAACGAAATCGATTACGATACGCCAAGTCCAATAGAGGTCATAAATTTGTTAATATTGCCGCAACGCTGCGTGCTGATTGATATGTACGTGACATATACGAACAGCAGTTCTACAATTGTTAGGTTCCTATACCACAGTATACGGGCCAGAGGACGGCTTCACTACAGTTACGTGACACTTTAATATCCCCCGTCTTCGTGTTGTCCCAATAACATGCAGACTTGTGTCAAGGGTTCGCGTAGCCTCCAGTTTGCCCAAGTAATGCGACATTTCGTGTTCATATAGTCTTCTTCCTTTTTTCTATAACTCACTATTCTCTTTCTTGCGTAAGCAATCATATTATAGTTTGTATTTTTGCGCAGAGAAGGACCTCAAGATAGATTGTGCTAGCCCAAGTATAGTGCGACATACCTGAAATGTAATAAGGGTTAGGTGGAAGCAATGAAGAAGGGTGTGACATGAAAGACACTCTCTGTGCTCTTACGTCCTTCTTCACTCTTGCCAAAGAATCACCCGTAAATTTACGCAATACGGGATCTTATTTTGGATGAAATTCTATGAGCTCAATAATTTGCAGCTCATCATAGCGCCAAAAACGCCGCCATGGTAATGGAAGCGCTTACTTACTCTCATATCTCGTGCAAGCTTACACCACGAGACAAGGCCGCCGTTGGTGCCCATACTTTGCGCCAGTTTGATGCTTTTCGACCCCATCCGTCGACAGAAATTTCAGGTTGGCTCCATAGCTTCCTTCTGGCTGCTTTTGTGTTTTTGTCCTAGAGCATTTGTTAGCACTATTTAGAGATAAAATGCATTATTTTCAAGCTTTTCTTTCCTGCCAACCAGTGAGCGCACGCGATCCTTCACCCCTCTGCAGGAGAGTAGCCAGGGAGTCCAAAACTTTTTTTGCCGTGGCGCAAAAAGCGAAAAATGACCATTTCAAGGAAGTGCCCCTCTCTAAATCAAGGAGGTGCCCCCCTCCCCGAAAAAAAGTTCTGGCTACACGCCTACTCTCCGTAGACGGGCGTATCTATATTGAACACCAAGCAACAAGGAAACAATGCGCTTTTATTTCTATGGTTTCACATATTGAAAATGATACGAATTCTTCGTTGAATTGTAACAAATACGCTACTTGCATTACCACTTGTTTTATTTGGCTAAGCATTTGATGAGAAAATGAAATCAGATGGTGGCTTTGAATATTTAGCCTATAGGTCTCTCTCTTCTTCAAAACCACCCCGCGGCAACTCTGCTCTTAGACAAGTAAAAAATACTTGCATCATTGCTGAGCTAAATATACGCTACACAAATAAAAGAAAGCAGAGGAGCTGATGTTGAGAACTAACTCATTGGTCTGTGTAGCGTATGTTTGTCGCAACTTTAACGACTAAAAGCAGCAGCTAGCCCAACTTGTGATGCGACTTATACCTGTGATTAAAAAGTGCATACTTACGCCATTTGTTTGTCTCCGCTGTTCGAAAAGTGGACCGAAGTAGGCAAGCACAGCATCCATGGGAACACCTCGAGACAGGCCGTACTTCAGCAGCGGCTTGAAAAGAAATGGTAACTCTGAAATAGAATCTGCAGTAACGGAAAGAATGATCAGCTACTTGCACTCGCCCACGGTCCGCTAGCTTGGCAAGCGCAGTGGCACGTTTCGTATGGTATGTGCCGTATATTTACGCGACACTTCCAGCAGGTTGAAATCCCCACACTCTGAGACCGTATAACAGGTACTGGATGTTTCGTTTCATTTCATTTTTTGACCTTAAAAGCCACACCTGGGATTTTGTATGAGGGGTGAGTTTACATATGTTCGGTATACATTGTTAGAAATAACATTTGAATAAGCATTACTAAACATGACATGGATAATATGCCTACATGGTTGATTGATAAGTGGGGTTTAACGTCCCAAAATCACTATATGACTATGAGAGACGCCGTAGTGGAGGGCTCCGGAAATTTAGACCACCTGGGGTTCTTAAATGTGCACCCAAATCTGAGCACACGGGCCTACAACATTTCCGCCTTCATCGGAAATGCAGCCGCCACAGCCGGGATTCTAACCCGCGACCTGCGGGTCAGCAGCCGAGTACCTTAGCCACCAGACCACCACGGCGGGGCTGCCTACATAGTTCTGCAGTATATACAAGAAGTTGAAATTACGAAAATGACATCGCATAATTTTATTCTGAAGAATTGTATTATTCGTATGAATGTGGGTGTGCAGCAATTATGTGAAGCAGGCTGTTCCAAGCTGTGGCTATAAGAAAAAAAAATTCCTCTCGACCATTTCACGACTCCAAAATAGCAACGTTAACTTTTGTTGGTGGCTTTTTCTTTAGGAAATACTGTGATAAGAAAAACAATAGCACCAAGCAATTGGCGTCATTTTTTGCTTGTCTTTTGTTCTCGCCTAGATCTATTTTCTCAATACATATTTTAAATTTGTTTGTGTTTAGTTCATCTTGCGACTCCGTCCATGTCAACAAGTGGTCAATGTTCGTTTATATACTAAGCTCAATGGCGATTCTGCGAATCAAAATCCTCTAACTGTTCGCCGCGGTAGAATAGTTGCTAGGGTGTTCAGCAGCTGGCCCGAAGGTCGTAATTTCGATCCTTTTGTGGCAGTCGCATTTTGATGGTGGCGAAAAGGTAGAAGCCCGGGGACTGTGCATGGTGTCAGAGCACGTTAAAGAACACCAGATGGTCAAACTTTGTGGAGCCCGGCACTGTGGCGTCTCACATAACCTTTTCGTGGTTTAGGGACGTAAAACCCCAGATATTACTGGTATTTTAAATCTACTTATCATAACCAAACTTGTTACCCGTGTGTAAGGGTTACATATCATCCTCCGCGTAAGTTCTCGCGAACGCACCTTCACTCGATCTTCGACCGAGCGATAATGTGGGCAGTGCCGCCGTTCTGCACCCGTAAATAAGCTGCTTCGTTCACACTGCAGCTTTTACAAAGCATGGTAATCTAGTCTTCAGCCTGGTGCACACCGGCGACTAACAGCGGTCGCGCGACTGTTTGCGACTGGTCGCAAACAGTCGCGAACGGTCCCAGACGGTCGCAAAGCGACTGCTTTGGCTAGTCGCTTCCCGACCGATTTTTCAATCACGCGACTGCAGTCGCAAAGCTGCTGGAGCCCATTAGCGATGCTCAATTTTTAGTTTTTTTTTTCAACACTGTGCGAGAACGAACGAAAACAATAAATGCGGCGCGCTTGGTTCACTGGGTTCACTCAGCTGGCGGAGATCAGCTGATCGTCGCCGGTCTCCAGAGTTCTCGCTGATAACGAGATCCAGACGTGACTCTCCAGTTTTGCGACTTCCGGTCGCTCGCATGCAGCCTCTGCCTGTGTGAACATCAGTCGCTTTTAGTCGCCTGTTGTGAATGGTCGCGCGACCGCTGCAAGTCGCCGGTGTGCGCCAGCCATTAGGCGTAAGAATTAGGCTGTGTTGAGCCTGCTGAAGTGACGGGCGAGCTTGAAATTGAAAATTGTTCGGGAGCCCAGGTGTCATAGCACTGTAGCACAGATGCTTTTTATTGTGGTCAGGGACCGATCCTTGTCTAGTTTCTTCGTCGCGATCATTTATGGTCACTTTTGCATGGTTGGTATCATAGAGGTTCCTAAAATTGACTAGAGGGGACTCTGGCGTTGCGATGGCACAGCGATCATGGGACGTTTGGGTAGTACACGCACTCGCCTAGTCTTCGGGCTTGCGGGCTTCGAAAGCGCTTGTGGCTTTGTTCATTGATGTGTTTTTTGTTTTCGTTTTGAATGATAGAACGGACAGTTTTGTGCTTTGTGACCCGATTGGAATTGGTGAGTGTAGGGGGTCGGGGTGGTGACTGCAGAACATTTCCTGATATTCGTTTCATCACAAAGAAGTTTGAAGCCCCGCGACGCCAAGCGGAGCCAGAAGAATGAAGATTAGACAAGTCGGAGTCCCATCAATCCATCATCAATCCATCATCCATCAATCCCACTCTGGCTGAAGCGCCGTGCGTTGATGCTTCTATAAGTGCCAGTGTTCCCTCCAGTGTATTAATACGAAACGTTATAGTTCAGCCCGATTTTCATCGAGTTCGGGCACACACCCCTGAAGAGCAATCGATCCGGATTGCTCTTCAATCGGGTCAATCTAAAGCACCTGCGCGCCTATTGCACAAGACGATGGCCTCTGTTCTTTTAAAAAAAATGTGAGTAACTAGTTCTTACTTATAAGCACCATCTTGCTTTCTCCAAACATTCCGGTACACTGCCTGCACTTGTGCAATAGTTTGCTGGCTGCCTCGTCGCCGCGCTGCACTTCTGTCCGAGTGCCGTGAAAGACGCCCATGGCTACGTCCATGGCCAGACGCAGCACATGGTCGTGCATGTTGACCACTCCACTCTGCTTTCTGGAGGCAACCTCTATCATCTCCACGAACAGCTTGGTGCGATCCTTCATGATCACAACAGCCTGCGAGCAAAACTTGCCTTAGCATCAACAATGCCTGCTTTTGTCACTTCCTGTTTACATCATTCATACCACTCGGTATTGTGGTTTCTATCTATCATTTGCGCCTATAATCACTTTTTTCCTCAGAATAGTTTTCTTCTTGCCCCTTTTAGAATGTTCTCGCCTCTGAAGACTGGCTTCCCCCCATATCCCGGTAAACGCGTGCCCCAAAGCCAAGGTACCACGAACGGACTTATGAATGCATCGAGCCTTGGGGTCGCCAATTGTCATAGATACCCTATGAATACGTACCTAGAGCTTTATCTAGATATATATTACTGATATTCTATCTTATCATAAACAGAAAAAGACTGCGCAGTTACTACAGCATGTAACTACTTTATACATACAAATGATGGCTACATGATGGCTAATGCACCCTCGCTAATGCGTAATAATGGTCATTGTTGACCATTACTTTCTCTATCATGACTAATGTAAACTTTAGTGTTGCCGTGTGATGGCTAAATTTTCATACTCAGCATGGTTCCTCTGCAACTATTTTTATTTATTTATTTATTCGATACTGCTGATCTGAATTTCCAGGCCTTAAGCAGGAGTGGAGGCGTTACATTTTCTGTGGAAATGCACTTGAACAATGAAAAAGAACTTACAGAAAAAAACACCAAAAAGAATCAAATGACGTGTGAGATGTGCCACTGCAGTACAATAATACGATATGTAATGGCGAACAATGGGTGTGCCAACGTACGTAGTGACACTTGATACAATGCATTGTCTAACGCAACAAATATTGGGAAAAGAAAAGAAAACAAGTGTCTGTTAAGTGAATTTTACATTTTGACACACTCCGTATTATCAGAGATATAACTGAAAAAAAAAACAAAGAATACATCGAGCAAAGTAACTCATAAGGGAAGCTCCTATGACACGTTGCTACAGCACTAGTGATAAAAGCGCTATCATTACGTCCCTTGAAATGCGGCAGTGAACGCTGAAACAGAAGGAAACTCGATTATTTCTCTGGGCAAACGGTTCCAATCTCGGATTGTACGGGGGGAAAAGAATTCGTGTAGGCGTAAGATTTGCACAAAATTTCGCTGACCTTTTTTGAGTGGAAAGATCGAGAGGGACGCTGTTGTGTAAAAGGTTTCAAGTGCGTGCTTTTGCTGATTCCAAGCTTGCCATGATATATCAAATAGAATATTTTTTGCCTTTCGCGATAGCGTCGGCTTTGTAGAGATTCTAGATTTGCCGAAGTTAAAAGAGCGCTTGGCGACATTTTCGAACTGTATGAATTGAAAATGAACCTAGCTGCGTTTGTTTGAATATTTTCTAGTTTGCGTATATTTGTATTTGTGTGCGGGTCCCATACTGCTGCAGCGTATTCAAGTGTTGTTCTAACATATGTTTAATAAGCCAAGAGCTTCACATCCCTTGAAGCCTTCGAATGCGTTCGCCGTAAGTACCCTAGTTGCTGCATGGCCTTCTTGTGTATGTAGGTGACGGGATCATTCCATCGAAGATCAGCTGTAATGACAGCCCCCAGGTATTTATGATTCGAGACTACAGATAGGGTATTGCCGCCGATACTATAAGTGAAAATGAGTCGGGTTTTCTTACGGGTGATTGTCATTGCTACAATTTCACTGTGGTTTATTTGCATCTGCCACGAGGTACTCCAGTTTTGAATTTGAGATAATGATTGGTTAAGGCAAAACTTATCGTCAGAACTGCGGATGTCATTATATAAGATGCAGTCGTCTGCAAATAAACAGATCTTTGCCGGTATGTCTTGAGCGATGTCATTTATGAAGATCATAAAGTATAACCGCCAAAGGAAGGAGCCTTGGGGAACAGCGGAGTGCACGGAGGCGGAATCCACGTTGACGTCATCGATGAACACAGATTGCTCCTTAAAACAAGTCCGCGGTGGTCCATGCAAGAATGAAATTGTTTTTAAGAATACGTTTTAGTTTTAAAATAAGTTTATAGTGTGATTGTTTGGCCTTTTCTACTCGTTGCTTTTTATCTTAACCAGGTGAAGAGGGGGAGGGGGAAGACCACTGAACTAGTCATCACTATCTGCTCTCGGATTTCAATACAGGGTTATGTAGGGAGTCGATATTAGACGAAGCAATACTGCACTAACCTGTCTCATGTAAGACCCTTTGAACGTAGGAGATATGAGGCCTCGAAGTTCCTTCCATTCTTGACCGAACACCCTGGTGAGGCGTACCTGGTTAAGCAGCAGTGGCTTTGTGACATACGTGAAAACCTGTGGGGACAACGCATTGTTGTTGTTACGCTCATTCACGAATATGTTGCTGAATATATTCAATTTACGACTTCTAATTCTTAATTGACATGCTAACGCTGCCCTGCGACACACTTCAGTTACAGGCCCCATCAAGTGCGCCTCTTTGTGATTACCGTAGTTGGTGCTCAAAAAGGGGCACTCTCACCTCAGTTTTACAAACGTATTGACAATATAAAGAAGCTTTACTGAACACATTCTGTCCTTAAGATGTTAAAGGATACATTCTGGGAGCTCGTTGCACATGGAGCGATTTGTATATATATTAAAGGTAGTTCCTTTATTGGTTTCAACATCATGGAACACTGGGCGAGAAATCTCGCTTATTTTGGGTCGTCTTTCGGCTATGCAACAATACTCGAGGTCACCTGGCTTGCTTATATTTCTTTTTTTTTAAGTGTCGGAGCTTGCTACTTTTCCTTTGAAAATGATATGTCACGACATGAAGCGTGCCGCTTGTTTATGACGTGGCAGCCCTGGGTGAGCGTAGTTGTCCCAAACAAGTTATGGGTGGACAATATGGATAATATTGAGTGACAAATAAGTGCCCAGAAATGGTGCTGCTCATTCCAGAGTAAATTACCCAGAGCTACTGACGCACATGCGTGTCCTTGGCGGCCGGCATATCATATGTTGTGTTCTGGTGCTCATTGACAGCAGTCTAGGGCATGAGCCGCTGCCGTTTTAGGGGCGAAGCTTCTTATGGCGTCGCTTGTGCGTCCCCATTGTGGGTAACCACCTTTCGTTAATTTTTGAACCGGCCATTGAGGTGGTACTTGTACTATACGCTGAAAAATGCAAATGGTGCGACACTAGAGGGTGTTCTTTGTAGAAAAGAAGGATGAACGTCACACGTACGGAAGCAGAGAGAGACGATCGCGCGACTACGATTGCGTGTTCTTTGGTGGCGTCGTACGCCAGGGGGCGCTCTATAGCACAATAAAAGCGCCATTTCGGCACGCGCGCGCGCATTCAGAGGCTCGGCAACGGAGGATACGCAAAGCTGGAGAGCGGCGTGCGCGCAGAGCGGCGGCGGCTCATGCCCGAAGAGACCCCGATTACGACAACGGGAAGCCGAAGCGGTGCGGTAGCGGAGTGTGACCCAATATTTCACCCCGCGAATAAGCTGTCATTTTTATTTTTATTTCATTTTTCCTTCTTTGTTTTTGTTTCTGTTTTGCTTTGACCAAAATTAAGCCACCCCTTTTAGAAAAGAACCTTTATATCACGTTATCGCATGCGGTCACTCAGCCACTGAGTCACCGCAGCTCGCAGCAAGTAGGTCTTTCTATGAAACTTCAATAATGTCTAATAATGGTGACATAAGTGAGATTCAAGGCACTGGACACAAAGCAACAATAAGACTAAGCAAGGCCTTCAAACAGAGTCATTATGATTTTTCCATAGATGTATTTACTCTTTGTTCGCAATTGTTCAAACGCATCGACGCTATGCCAGTGTATTGACGGATAATTGCAAAGAATGTCTGGCTGTTTCACATAGTAGTTTTTATTATAAATGTTGCAAGAAAATTACAGCAGAAGTTTGCTTGCAACACATGCTTCAGGTTAAAGTTTTACGCACTTCTTAATTTTTCATTTGCATATATGTAGACACTAATAGAACTTCTGGGTTACCTGTCTTCCCGTGATTCTTTTGCCATCTTTCACGAATACTTGCTTGATCATCTCAGGATCACTCGTTAGCACCGCAGGAATAGACCCATGAAAATACCTGCAGAAAAGCATCAATTCATGAACTTATTTCAACGTTCTTTTTGTTTTTTAAAAGACGTCAATATTTATCGTTAGTATAAAACAAATTACACAGAATATGTGCATCGTGCTTCATTGTGTGCTTCCCTGAAAGGAAGGCTTTTGCATTCACCAATTGCAGGACTGCGAATAAGTTTACAAGCAAGTCATCTTTTCCTTTTTTTAAATTTTCATCTGGACGTTTCGTGAGTGTGGAAAGTTCCAGCGACAGATATGCATATTTATTTTGTAGGCAGACTACTTCACCTAAAGTGCCAGAAAACTTACTCACCCAACAAGATCGCCATATTTTGTGATCCAATCGTCGAAGGTTGCTGCCATTCCCTGTTTTCATTACAAAAAAAAACAAAGAGGCATGCCTAAAGATTTACAACACGAAAAACCAAAAACATTCAAGTGGTTTTGGAAAATCTGTTTGAAATTTGGAGCATATTTAGGAAGAATATGTAATAAGATTATGCTGATCTTTCGGCGTTCAGAGAAGGCTATTCGAGATCCTAATCAATGCTACCACTTGGCATTTTAGATGAAGGCAAAAATGTTTGAGGCCCGTGAGCATAGATTTGGGGGCACGATATTTATAACCCCAAGGGGGTAAAAATTTCCGGAGCCCTCCGCCCACCAGTACGGTGGCTCTGATAACTATGTCGTGGTTATTATTATTATTATTATTATTACTAGTATTATTATTAGTATATTATTATTATTATTATTATTATTATTATTATTATTATTATTATTATTATTATTATTATTATTATTATTATTATTATTATTATTATTATTATTATTATTATTATTATTATTATTGACACTTAGATCAGGTGAGCGTGAACGCAGAGACAAAAAACATACTGCAGGCTCGGACCAGCAATAAAAAAACTTGTAATTTTCACAATATTGATCACTCAATAACGGTGATAACCTGAGGCTAAGCGTCGTAACGGGCAATGTATTATTTGCGTAGAACTCCAGAATTTTTCTTATATTGCTCCTTGTGTAATAAAAGTCGACCTTTACTAATGTGTTTATATGTGTGCCGCAACTTGCAGAAGGAAATAATCAACTAATCAAGTAATGAAAGTACACAGTGCATCAGCTACTAGCCGAACTTGTATGAACCTGGACCTCTCCTCACCAAGCCACTTCGAACAGAACAGAGAACGAACCAAATGGTTGCATTAGCGTTGCATGCCACTTGTCTCACCTGGCGTTGCGTGCCACTTGTCTCACGTATACAATACGGAGGATTGCTTCCCTGAAGTAGATTGTGTATTTTTCTGTTTCGATTCTGGAAATGCACTTGCCATTATAAATCAAGGTCTTCTATCGACTTGTTCATCCTACTGCTCAAGGTCTGCTATTGTTATCGGGAAATGCAGGAAATGGATATCTAGTGATTTGTTTTATTGGCCGTGCTACAAGGAAAATCCTTGATTTGTCTGTTATTTTTTATAGCTCGTATTTTGTGTATTTTTTAATAGGAATATGCGGCGGCGTCGGTCTCTTAATAAGGACGCACGGGTAGCGTGGCTTATTCACTTCCTTTTTGCTGAAAACAAAAAAAAACAGCTTGCCATTTGATATTTTGCACCAAATCAAATGGCAATTATTCTTTGTTTATTTGTCCCATCATTCGTATTTAAAACCATATGCCCCAGTTTCCTGTCCCGCTTCAAATCTTGTCAACTTTTGGCACAGAAATATGTTTTCGCGTGAGCTCAGCACGTTCTTCGAGTGACGTCATTGGCGTACAGATGGTGTGAGCATTCTAGCACAAATATATATATATATATATATATATATATATATATATATATATATATATATATATATATATATAGGATTGGCAGGATCATGTCACGCGGGTAATTCTAGGCATTTCGTAAATATATATATATATATATATATATATATATATATATATATATATATAAGGGAAACAAATGTATACTAAAGGGCTCGTTTTCCGTGTTTTACACAATATTAATGAGATCTAACAGACAATAATGCCGAGGAAGGTATAGGGGAAGTTATTAGGCCAATTGCAATGTAAATGAGAAGAAAGAAAAGTGGGTGAAAAGATAACTTGCCGTGTGCAGCTATCTTTTCAACCACTTTTCCTTCTTCTCATTTACATTGCAATTGACCTAATATCTTCCCCTATACCTTCCTCGGCATTATTGTCTGTTAGATTTGTTTATATATATATATATATATATATATATATATATATATGCTCACAGTTGGTAATTTTTTCATCCACTTTTCTTTCTTCTTATTTACATTCCATTGGTTTTAATAACTTCCCCTGTGCATTCCTTGGCATTACTGTCTGTTATATCTCATTAATATTGTGTTAAAACACGGAAAAACGAGCCCTTAGGTATACACTTCTATCCCTTATCTTATATATATATATATATATATATATATATATATATATATATATATATATATATATATATATATATATATATATATATATATATATATATATATATATACGATCTTGATCATTACCTTCCCAAGAAGCTCTTCGAGGTTTCCGAACACGAAGCTGGGCTGTGGACCCGGTATTCCGAGCCTTTTGAACAGCGAGAACTTCCATGCACGATGACCACAAAACCTGAAAGCAATGAATGAGTACTAGCAAATGAACATCGTTCATTGGATCTCGACGAAAAACGTGTACCAGGATATACAATACGAGAAATGACTACGGCTAGGCTGTTACCAAGGAAATGTCGGAAAATAAATCTATGCATGCTGCCCACACTGTTGCTATAATGTCCAGTTTACTCGTGCACCTATTCTTCGAGCTACTGCCTCTATTTTTGAGGGGGCCTTGCAACAAACCTTTATGTAGCCATGAAGTTAATTCAACAAAGGAGCGTATTGTCTAACGAACTCGCCACCGCGAAAAGTTTCAGAGCCCATCTAGTACGAGCGAAGTTGCAAAGATCTGTCGCGAAAGATTAACGCTGCACAGTACATAGCTCACAACACGTGTCAACACAGGCATCGTGCGAGGTTATATCTCGCATGAGCAGCAGGTGGTTCGATTGACATACGAAGCGCGTGTGGAGGCCATTTCAGCCGTTAATGCATTCACGTATTTGGTGTCATCCATCACCCTCGTCACAGGAAACCCGAGATTAGCGGGAAAGCGTCAGCTATAGCACTTGTTATTCACCGTCAGAAAAAAAAGGGGGGGGGGCGTACTAAAGCTATTCACAAAGTATGAAGCGAAGCTTGCTAGGTTGTCTAGATTTTAATTAGGGGAAAACGCAATTAGGCAAACAGAGAACACATTGCACTCGCATATTCCCAGTCCGTGTGCTTACGCAAGTAAATGTTTTTACTCCATGCGGCGGTTGCACTGACACATGCGAACAAAGTAAGAGGAAAAGATATTTTGTACTCAGTCGTTAAAATGCCACCTTGCGTCTCTTTATGGAACATATTACCAACCTAACCAAGACTTTTATGAATATTTCCAACTCAGTTTGGGTGAGTGGCAAGTACCGTGACTCAAGGATGTGATATTTATATTTCCCGAGGCTGTCTGCATTTATCGTTGTTTTGTTTATATTACAGCTCAGCACTGCTGAAGACGTCGGACGACTCGAAAACGTACCTGCCGTATTGGCGACCGACGGGTGCTGCGCAGCCCGCCGCGTCGAAATGTGCTATAAGAACCGAAACAAGCATCAGTGAGAGCACCGCCATGACCTCCCAAGGTGTGACACCAGATCAGAAGCACCAGCTGGTTTGCGCAAGCATACTTGACTGCAAGTGACAACACAGCGCTGAATCCGAGGACGAATCAACTGTCATCGGGGACCACAACGAGGCGAGCCTCACAGATCTAGACATGGGCGAGAGCAGTTTCCGTCTTGTGCGACTTCGCAAAGACAGGATGGTGGGCATTCCTCTGTTAATTGCTGCAACATTTGAAGGAGCTAACTTGAGGCAAGTGAACCCTATTGTCCTATACTCTGAAATCGAAACGATTCTCCGTGGAGCCCCAGTTAAGAGCCATTTCACAACACAGGGAGCCCTGCTCTTGGATATAGAGACGGAACACCAAGCTAATATGCTTCTAGAGGCGAACACCATCTGCGGCCTTGCCATATCTGCTCGTGTACCACACAGCTACATGAACAATACATGCATTATAAAAGGAGTCCCAAGATGGTACTCGGACGAAGAGCTGTTAACCTACCTGAGACCTCAGAGAGTATACCACGCCTGAAGAATCATACGATGGGTCCAAACCTCATCATCCAAGTGGGAATCAAGGCGCACTGACTCTGTGGTTCTCACATTCGCTCCCCGTTCGGAACGCCCAGAAAAGATCAACCTTGGCTTTACCAGACACGAGCTTGTTGACTACGTAGAGACGCCGCCACGCTGTTTTAAATGTGAGCGTTTTGTTCACGTTGCTAAGCACTGTCGTGGAGAACAGAGGTGTAAGCGCTGTGGGGGGCCTCATGACTTTAAGACGTGTACAACTAAAGAAAAACTTGTGTGTGCAAACTGTGGCGGCGACCACCCAGCTAGATGGCCGATGTCCAGCACAAACAGCTGCGCAGCGAAGAAATAAGAGGTTTGTCCTCAGCCCGAAGACTGTAAATGAACCATCGCTCACACAGAAGACGTCCGGCGTGCCACAACATGGTGGTTTGGACAATGAGTAGCAGGAAATTTTCCGCGCCTAAATCCGACAAGAGCTGGTACTGAGTCAACACAAGTGCTCAACGCTGGTGAGAAATGTATCACGAAAGAGTCCACTAAGCGCACCTATGCTGATGCACTGAGCCCACCTCAAGTACCACCTGGAAGCAAACAGCAAGAAAACCTCGAGCACGTTATTCGCGCTCTGTTCAACGCACTACGTTCACACGTCGCTAAGATGCCTGCGAGTTCAACGAAGGACATGTTGGAAGCGAACTTTGCGAATGAGCGAAGGTCCCAAGGGTGGCCTCGTCCGCTAGCTCAACGCATGCTAGAATCCAGCTGCCGAGACACTGATCCAACTCCGCGCAATCTGGTTTTGGCACCCAGTCACCAAGCGTTTAAGGGAAAAGAACAGGCTCGCACATTCTCTTCCTCTGCTATCTCTCTTCGCTGGAAGCCTACTTCAAAACAGGCAATTCGGACCTTTCATTTAGAGGCATCACCAATTACTACAAGGAGGAGCGCCGGCGTATACGGACCCTTGTAAGGGGCGATCACCCTTAGGAGAGCCTCCTTTTAAATCTGTTTATTCAACACCGTATGGCGCCCGGCGGAGCTAGAACATTTCAATTTATCCCTTTATAGAATTTTTCAGTGCTGCGGAGAAGTAGCTGACACCTTCAACGTAGTGTGGGCGTGCCTATCATCCCATCTATTCTCCGCAACTCCAACCCCACGAGAAAGGACGGTGAGGAGGCCGTGCTAAGCAGCCAAGACCTTAAGGCCCACAAGGCCCTGCTTCTACATATGCCAATGACACTCCGGAATAGAGTTTCAACGTAATACTGTGATGGGAGGAGCCCAATATGGCCCCAACACAAACACCTAACCTCTCTGTAACCATTTAGTGCTTATTGAATGTTTTCACCACCACCATGAAGCGTCCGGGTAAACAACACGTGAGTTACGCAGCTGTTCGTTTTGTTGATGGTTGTGCTGCTGCTGAGGATGATGATCAAATATGTCTGAGTGACTCTCGTAATGGGTGGGCCTTCACAACGCTTACTCGTTGCTCAAGTCATGTTATGACGCCTGGCGTGTTTCTACGCTTATGCCACGCTGTATATAATTCGTTACGACGACTTCTTCCAGTGCATGACATTCATAAGTTTCTGTTTTTTTAAGCAGTGCCACAAACATTGCGGTTTCGTAGTAGAACGTACCTACTTGCCACGCGAAGGGTCTTGGTTAGGTCCCCACCCGGACCTGAAATTTTTCTCATTCTTTTTATTTGCGAGTTTCTTATTTTTCGGGCATGGGCAAGATGATGAATGATTTTTTACTCGTAACGAACGACGTGAATGCTGACACGGCCACCCACGCCGAAATTTCTCGGATACATAACCGTGTCACTCATTACTAACTGTGTAACGAATCAGTCGTTGAAAGCTTCCAACGCATCACGAAGGCCTCAGACACAATATTCCTCAGCCACCTGCCTCAGCATGAATTAAGTGCACATAAGGCCTTACAGATTTGTAGTGGGTACCTCGTCATTCTACTCACATTGCCAGTATTTGTAATTCCACAGAATGACAAATAATGGCAACGTAGGTGAATCCGTACTTGAAAAAGATTAGTGATTTTTCGGCGTAGAGAGTATCTTGTAGGTTTACCTGTAAAAGTTTGCCATTATTCGTTATTCCGCAGAATGACGAATAATGGCAATAAGTGTGAATATCTACGAGAGAAAGGTTGTGATGATTTTCGGCGTACGGGGTATCTTGCAATCGTACTTGTAGAAGTTGGCCATTATTCTTTATTCCACATTATGACGAATAATGACAATATGTGTGAATTTCTATTCGAAAAAGATAATGAATATTTATGATGCGGGGGGTATCTTCCATTTTACTAATAAAAACTTGCCATTATTCGTTATTTCTCAGGAAAATATGAGGAAAAAATGGCAGGGATGTTAACCAGTCTATAGGCAGCCGGTTTGCTAGCCTTTCCATGAGAGGGGGATGGGGGAGTTGAAAGATAGAGAGGAGCGAGGGAAGAGAGCTAAACACAGCACATTAGGCAGTACACGCGCCCACACTCAGTCATAATCCAGTCTTGTCTTTCGTGGTGTGTTAAATTGCTGTTACAGCTGCTTGTTCAAGTCCGTGTAGCGTAGGAATTTCAACAGTGCTTTTGTCGCCTTCAGTTGCAATGTCTTCTCTCGGGAACTTGAAAGAATAGTGTCCACAGACATTTGGCTGCTGTCGATGCACGCAAAAACGGACGCAAGTGACTGTCTCTGGATGCCATACAATGGACAGTGGCACAGGATGTGGTTTAGCATCTCTTCGCGAAGACAGGCATCGCAGAGAGCGTTATTGGCCATTCCCATGATAAATGAATAAGATTTTGTAAATGCCACCACATCTATAAGCAATGAAGAAAAGTGACTTCTCTTTGGTCGAGCCCAGTGGGGATAAGGAAAGCCGTCAAAGAGGACAGGTGGTGCTGACCATTCGTCTGGGTGATCTGGTTGCTTGGTGGGCACTATAGTGAAAACGTCATTTCACGTGCAATTCGTCGAAGATTACTGGCAGTGTCGGTCCGCGAAAGTGATATGGCTTCTTCTCGTGTACCTTCGAGAGCTGCCCGTGCGGCAGAATCGGAATGTTCGTTCCTTATGACGCCGCAGTGACTTGGCAGCCACTGAAACGTCACATGATGCCCTTTCTCGTGTGAAGTGTGGAGAAGGCATAGAATTTCGAAAACGCAGTGCTGAGAGCACAGACTGAGAGCACGCAATGCTGAGAGCACAGCCCTTGAGTCGCTGAAAATCAACCATTGTTGCGGTGGTCACAGATTGACCACACAAAGCGCAGCGCGCAAAGCAGCTAGTTCCGATGCTGTAGACGCCATGGAGTGGTCAGTCCTAAAGCTGATCGTAACACCTCTTACTGGGACAACTACGGCACCGGACGAACACTGGTGATTCGTGGAGCAATTGGTATATATATGTATACTGTCTGAATATTTCTCGTGAAAAAGAAGCAGAGACAGTTATTTCAGCACGGGCGATGGAAGCTCAGATTTCCTCCGGATCTTTGGTTTACTAAGATTCACTGTGGGTCGAATAAGACCCTAAGGGGGTATCGATGGCTTAGATGCAGGAGTGAAGCCCGAGGGAAGTTTCTCGTTGTAGTTCACAATAATTTTAGCGAACGATGCTTGGGGCCTCTCTGAAGGCAAGAGTGCAAGGTGATAACAGGGAGCACGTGCGAAGTGTCTGATGTGCGTTCTCGTTACTTCTACAGAAATGTGAGTCTGTATTGAATAGTCACAAGCAATTGCAATTGTAGCCTCTGTTGTCGTACATCTGGGCAGACCAAGGCACACTCTCAGTACTTGAGCTTGTACTGCCTGTATAACACGAACATTGGTCTTGCAGGTAATGCTCAGCACGGGCAAGCTATATCTCAGGAAACCGAGAAACATGGCTCATTAGAGTTCCATTATTACGTCTACTGACATCCCTCCCGTCTTTCCTACCAAGAACTTCAACAATCGGGAAACAGCAGTCAGGCGCTTCTTCATATAGGCCACATGCGGACTGCAACAGAGGTCCCTATCAATAATGATGCCCAAAATCCGGTGTGTTCTGGCGTAAGAAATGGGTCGCCCGCTGACTGAGATGACGTAAGTGGTGACTTCTCTGCGAGTGAAGGCCACCAGTGCACATTTTTCTGGTGATATGCTTATACCTTGTTTTAACAAGTAGTTGGCAATCATAGTTGCTGCTCTTTGAAGCTGGGAACATATCTGAGGACATGTGACTGCCGAAGTCCAGACACAGATATCGTCTGCGTATATTGAGATCTTAATGATATTGTCAAGTATTCAGCAAGGCCAATTAGTGCAAGATCGAATAGCGTCGTGCTAAGGACTCCGCCATGAGGAACACCCCTGGAAGTATAGCGTCACGTAGTTGGGCCGTCTTCAGTTAACACAAAGAATGGCCTTGCAGCCAAGTAACTCGAAATCTACGGAAAGACTCGACCACCAAGGCCAACCATCGCAAAAGAACCCAAAATGGCTTCATGTAGTACATTATCATAGGCGCCTTTCAAATCTAGAAACAAAGCTGTAGATAGTCGCTTACGAAATCTTTCGTGCTGAATGTACAAAACTAGATCAAAGACATTATCAATGAAAGAGCGGTTGCATCTGAAACAAGCCATAGGATTCGGATAAATCTTGTAGTATTTAATATACCACTCCAGGCGGCTTAGTATCATCCTTTCCATCATCTTTTATACGCAGCTGGTCAGTGATATTGGGCGGTATGAGGTGAGTTCGAGGGGGAATTTGCCCTACTTCAAGATGGGTACCAAGCGGCTTACTTTCCAGTCGTCAGGAACATTGCCATCCTGCCACGAGATGTTGATGTTGTAAAGGCTCAACAGTTCTCTCCTTGCACCTTCCCCAAGGTTGCACAAGACTCGGTACGAAATACCATCTGGATCCTGAGAAGTTTAACGCCTGCAGAGAGGTAGTGCCACCTCGAGCTCCTCCATTGTAAAAGGGAAATCCATGTGGTAGTCACGGGAACGGAGGACGTCACCTCTTACTAGAGAACCTGGACGAGTGGCTTGGTTGGCGATCTCCGCACAGAAATCTTCTGCGACATCGATGTCTTGCCGCCCTTAAAATAGCGCGAGCGCTTTGAATGGAAAACGCTGTTCCGTAGGGTGCAGACCTTGCGCCGTTTTTCAAATGTTTGAGAGTGGCTTGTGAGGGTCTAGTGAGTGGCAAAACGTTGTCCATCGTTCCGACGCTAATCTATCCATGCGACGCTGAATCTTCTTTTGCATCCTCCTGGCTGCCCCAAGATCCTGAACTGATTTCGTGCGCCGATACCGACGCTCTGACCGGCGTTGAAGTGCTCGGAGTCGCTATAACTCCAAGACAAAGTCGTTTCGTGCGAAAGATATCGTCACCGTGTGAGTGGGGTTAACATTGTGCTCTTAATTGTTTGCTCTAACCCAGATCGTAGGTCATTGCTGCAAGCATCTTCCATGTCAGATTTCAAGGAGGTCTATTGAACTGCTCGAATGGTGAATCTCTACTAGAAAAAAATTATGATGAATTCTGGCGCACGGAAAATCTTGCAATTGTGCTTGTAAAAGTGGTGCCTAGGCAGTTTACAGAGGCTTTAGAAAGGCCTCTCTTCCAGCTTTCACTGTGAATGCGCTGCGTATTTCGCGCAGTCAGCCTGTCAATAATTTTACTAATGGGTCCTGAGGAGTTTAAGCCACGAGGGACATCCTAGCAGCCGCTACTGTAGGCGACGCCCGAGTCGGGGTGGGAAGGTGGCATTCCGTCAAATCTTGGGCCCTCTGGATTGCCGTTAGTTGGTTTCGGAAGTTGCGACTCCTGGGTGCCTCTTCCCAGTTGGACTCACAGGTGAGAGGTCGCTGAGGTTTCATGCAGACTCGGCATTTTTAGCGCAAAATCCTCGTCAAATAAAGCTGGAATTAGGACTGGTTGGTTTTGACGCGGTCATACTCATCATTTCCACGGTCACAGAACAATCGCAGCGCGACAGTCCCCTCAACTTTTTTTTTCTTTTCGAAAACTAGGCACGAAACACATCAAATGGCCTTTGGGATACCTTCAGCAAAACTACTGCGTGAGACTGCAGATTCTTAGCACTGCCGAGTTTACATAGCGGACAGTGGCGCTGCCATCGGGAACTTCACTGCTGAGCGTGGCTGCATGCAAATGGTGTGCTCTCACGTTGAGTATTGCTTGCTTGCGGTGATGTTTTCTGCCCAGCATGCCACTTGCTTCTTTAGACATGACATCTTCGTATCCAACGTTACTTTTCATATGCTTTCTTTGCTAAACACTCTTCCAGTGCATCGTTTAAAACCACATCGCTGAGATGCGCTTTAGAAAAGGATAGGAAAACGCCCTTCTCAGCGGCCAGGAGCCACACCACTCAGCTGGCGTCGTTTACTGTCTGCAATGCACTTGAGAGTAGGGGGGCCAGCCACAGAGTATCCTAAAATTAAACTAGAGGGTACTCAGCGCTGCGATCATTCAACCATCAAGGGAGTGATGGGTAGTACACGGGTTTGCGCAAAAATTGTTCGTGCTTGCGGGCTCTGAACGCACATGTGACTACGTTTATTAATGTGCTTTGGTCATCTTTCGAATGAACAATCGGACCATTGTGAACTTCATCACCTGAGTAGAATTGGTGCAGAAGTGCAACTGCAAAACATTTGCCGATTGTTGTTTCTTCGCAAAGCAGCTCGAAGCCACGCGAAGCCAAACGGAGCGAAAAGTACAAAGAATAAACAAATCCGTTTACTACCCGTCATTCCCATGCTCATTAAAGCGCTGTGCATTGCAGCTCACATAGACGCTTACGCCATAGTTGCCTCTAGTGTATTTATAGGAAACTCTGTGGAGCCTGCACATTGACCCGAATGGTGATGAGATCCGTCTGCCGGCTTCGTCGGGCAAACGAGCATCAAGGGGTGCATAGAGGGGAGGAGGGTGACTGTTTCTCGAGAGCAGCAACAGTGAAGTGTGATCGTGAGGACGCGGTCGAATGCCCTGTGTTACGCCCCTTGTCCGGAACTTTATTTTGGGGGGCCTGCAGACTGCTCATATTTGTATACGTTCTGTGATCTCATTGTTAATATTGCGTTAGAAAGAAACAGCGCCAAAACTTTTTCACTCCACGCAACGGCTGTGTTGCCTTATGCCAGTGTTTCAGAGAGTTACGACAGATCTGAACCTACTGGAGTTAACTGCAAGCAATAACTCGTATATAATTCTACTTCAGTGCTATTGGATTTATTGTATCGTGCTTGCATCGAAACTTCCACTTGTCACTTTCTTTCCTCTATTCTGCGCTTGACGAGCGTTATATTGAAGCGTTACAAGTACTCAGTTTTTCTACTCAAATATAGGTTCCAGTACTTTTGTAGTATAGTGGATAGCCTTGAAATAGCTGAAGGCTTCTAGGCAATTTAATTTATTCTTGTGGAACCTATTTCATGTAATCAATCACCTTTTGTTCTAAATTAAAATTGTAGCCAGTGGTCTGCGGCTGATCTAGTACCGTAAAGTAAGCCACAGCTCTTTCTCCGTACAGTGCGACACGGGACCTTACAGAGCCTATTTTTCGCCTATTTGTCCGCCTTACCTGCAACGCCACTTCCGAGCACCAGCAACGGCGAAGCGCAACGCTTCATAGGGGACATGGAAACAAGCGTCGTAGCAGTGTGCAATGTTATGACTCGGGGTGTTTAGTCGCATCCCACCGCTGCCACCAGTTGTTGCGGCTCGGGGTGCTGAGTCGTATCCCACCTCTTGGCGGACCGTTTGATGTCTGCTGTCCGAAGCTTGGGACCCCTCGACCAGCGACACACACGACGAGCAAGAGCCCCTCTGGCGCCACCTTTCAGTGCAGTGATCTCGACTCAAAATTGGATCATAGCCTCCTCTATAACTTTGTGCCCGAGCGGTCGGTCCCTCAGCGCCGTCCCCCGAGCTATTATGGGATGCGAGCGCTCCTGGCGGAGCGCCGAGGCGCAAAACGAGAGAATGGATGGCAGCTATGGAGAAAAAACCGGCTTTGAGTAACTACCGAAAGGGCAAAAATGAAATAAGGAGGGAGGCATTTTACGATAATTCAAGGGGAAGCGCTTTACTGTTTGAAGCGAGATCGGGTTGCCTTAGAACGCGTAGTTATAAAGCAAGATTCAGTAAAGAAGAAGAACAATGCACATGCTGCGGGAAAGATAAGGAAACGGCGGAGCATGTTCTGATTGAATGTGGAGATATCCACCCAGGTGTACTCCTGTATCCGTCAACTGAGCTCGTAATGGTTCTAAATTCTCTAAAGAATTACGCGGAAGTTTTCCTCGCAAGAGCGAGAAAGATGAATCAGCCACTGAAGGCTGCCGTTGACAACGCCGCGCAAATACTACAGAAACGTGACAAACTCAAGTGCTCGACCCCGGGACATCATAAAAAACTTTTGGAGGTTGTGCTCGTGAAGTTTCTCCGCCCACTTTTTCTGAACTTCGCATAAACGCAAGCGTGCATAGGCCGCGTCGTCTGCTGTTATTATGGGATCGGTGCGGCATCTGGCGGCGAGCGCCAAAACTATAAGGGACGGATGGCGCGTATGTATTTAGCGCTAATGCGCGGGCACAAAAAAATATAGGAGGCTATGATTGGATGTTCACGTGCGCCGTGCATGCTCGTACCCCTCACCTGTTGTGTGTGTGTGATTGGTGTTCCCATCAAGAAGGAGGAGCCCGACAGGGCTTATAAGGACGCTGCAGAGTGCGGGACGTCGCTCTGAACCATGTAAGGGTTTGACCACCACGCTCGTGGTTTGTGAACTCTTATTCTCATGCTGTAAATATTTGTAGATAGTGCCATAAACCTGTTTGTTTTTTCGTATCCTCATCTTGTAAGCGCTCGTTTCCTCAACCCAAAGCTGCACCACGCTACCACAAGAGACCGGGTTTTGTTTTCGTATCCTTCAGCGACCTTCCTTCCGACCCGCAACAACTGGTTGGCAGAGGTGGGATACGACTCAGCACCCCGAGCCGCTACAGCAACTACGACGTGGTGGGGCTCAAGGTGATCTGCTTTATAACACTGCCCTTCCCTCCAATGCATGTATTGAGACAGTGTGGAGAGTAGCAGGTGACTCTTTAATTAAAGGACTCGTAAACCACATTGAGGGAAAACTTGGTCTCCACAATGCAACAGCTTGCCAGCTACCTGAAAGTTGAAATCAAAGAAACAGATATAGACGTCGTGCACCGAGTGCCATCAAGGAACGCGTCAACACCTAACATCATAGTTAGGTTTCTTTCGAGAGCTGTGAAAGATAATGTTCTGAAGACTGCTAAGAAGCAACGACTTAACACGACAGCTTTAGGTTTTCAGGGCATCGCATCTCCAGTGTACATAAATGAGCACTTGTGTCCGGCAAACAAGGAATTGCTAACAGCCGCTCTAAAGACAAAGCGGGAAAAAAAGTGAAGTACACCTGGGTAACTGGTGGAAAGATTTTGATGCGGAAGGCGGATAATTCACGTGTGCTTCACGTCACATGTGCTGAGGATCTTTCCAAAGTTGTTTGAGGATTGCCTGCTTGTTTCTGTAACCTGGAGTTTCCTATACTTTTAAATGGCGTTTTCTTTTTCTGAGGTTGAAAACATATGGCTGCAGCAGGATCATTTCGCAGTATTACATTGTAATATTCGCAGCATAAAAAAGAACTTCGATCATCTGCTTTCGTACTTATCACAGCACTCGTTTAAATATGATGTCATCGCTATAACTGAAACTTGGCTTCGAGAAAGCGAATCAGTTCATTTACCCGGCTACGTCATGCTTTCGCAACCTAGAAATAGTGCTACACGAGGAGGGGGTGTGGCGCTATTTATCAAAGACTGCTTTAGTTTCGTTCACCTTAGCAATAGCTCATGCTGCAGTTCATCGGCAGAGACTCTTTTTATTCATCTTCAGAATGGTGTCATCATCGGTGTAATATATCGTCCACCAATTTCCAGTGTGGCTGACTTCATTACTGTGATGGAAAGTACCATGATACCCATTGTGGCCTCTAAAGCACCTATTATTGTCTGCGGTGATATTAACATAGACGTGTCTGGAGATACATGTGATGATTACGTGTTTTTGCTACAATCAGTTAATCTGAGAAATGTTATTTCATCACCCACTCGCATAACAGACCACTCGGAGTCGATTATTGATCACGTGTTGTGTAACGCTGACCTGGATGTATCGGCAGGCGTATACGCTGTTGCTATTGCGGATCACAATCCCACCTTTCTATTTTTACCCCAGAAATACATTTGTGCTCCTGCCATACCTGCCATTAAACGAACAACACGTGTCGACTATAATTCCGTGCAAAAACTACTACAAGGAACGAATTTTGATGCCCTCTATGATGAAGACGTGGACGTCGAGTGTGATAACATTGTAAAATGCATTATGGATGTCATTGAACGATCAACGCGTAGCTGTTCGCGCCGAAATTATGACCATGCCATATGTCCATGGATGAATAGAAATATACTTGAGGTTTTGAAGCTGAAAGATTTTTACTACGACAAATGGAAAAATAACAGGAGCAATGAATACTACCATCAAAATTTTAAGCTTTACAGAAACAAGTCAGTAGCAATGATAAGAAAATCCAAGAAGTGCTACTATACCAACCTAGTGAAAAAAAATGATGGTAACACGAAGAAAATATGGCAGATTGTTAAAGACGTCACTGGCATGGGTAGCAAAGAACGCATTACACCTGATAATCCAACTCGTGAGGTGGCCGACAACTTTAACGATTACTTTACTAATATTGGTCTCAGCCTTGCGAGGAAGTTCCCTACTCATATGCAGAATTTAAATGCACCCTGTACTGTTACCAATAATTTTGATTTATGTGATGTAACTGAGGATGACATCCGACAAGTAATTAATAAGTTACCAGGGAACAAGGCAGCTGGCCATGACGCCATATCATCAAGGATTTTAAAGGAGAATATTGATGTATTGTGTGGTCCCTTATGCCATATATTTAATCATGCATTTTCCTCTAAAACTTATCCTAGTATACTTAAGACCGCCAAAGTAATACCAGTGTACAAATCTGGTGATCGGAATCTTCCGGACAGCTACAGACCAATATCTGTTCTGAGTAGTATTAACACTACGCTTGAAAAACTAATTTCGTCGCAATTAAGGCGCTTCCTGGGTGAACAGAATGTACTTTGTCCCCAGCAACACGGCTTTGTTGCAAACAGGTCCACTTCAACTGCTGTTTCGATGCTTACGCAATATATTAATTCCGCGCTACATGAAAACAACATAGCAATAGCAGTATTTTTAGACATACGAAAGGCATTTGATGCTATTAGTCATTCCATTTTACTGGAAAAAATGCATTCTTATGGGATAAAAGGTAACTCGCTTGATTTTTTTCTAGTTATCTATCGGCACGCAAACAAAAGGTAGTCATTGGTGACATCAAATCATCCTACGGTTATATTAAATGCGGGGTGCCACAGGGTTCAGTTTTGGGCCCTATATTGTTCTCTCTTTATATTAATGATGTCCCGCGATCCCTACAGAGGTCAAGGGCACTGATGTACGCGGACGACACTGTTTTAGTTTTCACAGGACACTCCTTAGCAGATTTACAAAATGACGCGATGACCGATTTATCGAACATTTCGGAATGGTTTGCCAGGAATCAGCTGACTGTTAACTGTACTAAAACAAAGTATATGGTGTTTCACTCTCGTAGGAAACATATTGACGCTGAATATCTTAATTTAACAATAAACAACACTCCTATTCAACAAGTTCCTTGTTTTAAATATTTAGGCGTCACTTTTGATGAACACTTACACTGGCATGAGCAAGTACAAAGTGTGTGCGCAAAGCTAGCCTATGGCTGCTATTCTCTAATAAAAGCTCGCCAATATTTTCCACAAGCTATACTCCGCACACTCTACTTTTCATTGTGTCATTGTCACATAGGTTACTGTCTGGAATCGTGGGGTGTGACGTACAACAGTTATCTAAAAACTCTTGAACGACTTCAAAAGCGTACACTGAAAATCATAAGCCAAGGTGAATCAGTAAGTAATGTTTTCCAATCACAACGCATTCTCTCGGTTCCTATGTTGCGTGACTACAAAATTGCTGTTTCAGTAAATAACATAATTAATAGAAATTCACCTTTGCCTGCTGATCTTTTTTCAATTCCTAAACGCAATACGCGACATGCTTCGAATGGTAATTTCAATCTGCCCAAATGTTTTAATGTTTACGGAGAAAGACTGATACAGTTTAGTGGAACAAAAATATGGAACACGGTCCCCCTAGAGATTAAAACGGCACGTAATTTCAGCATGGCATGTAAATCATTTTTTCTGTGGAGTCAAGACATGTAGGCATGTGTGTGTGCTTCGATTTTCATTGTATTTTTTTAATAAGTGCCTATGTATAGAAACTAGCTGCAAGCTAATAAGTATGCATATCTGCAAGAAAAAATGTATTACTGTGTTATCTGTATCACATGATTGTTTTTTTTATGTTGTTACCTCAGAGCTGACCTGAACACTTTTTTCTGTTGCACATTGTATTGGACCGTCCACTAGCCACTTTAGGCTATCGGTCCAAATAATCCCTGTAATTGCATATATCTATTTATGAAAATAAAGCTTCATTGATTGATTGATTGATTGAGTTCAACGGCAAAAACAGATTCTTTAACTCCCCCACTACCTTTCATGCAAGGGCAATCTCCTTCTCGCCACTTATTTCTCCATAAAACACGTGTACAATATTTAAGGGCTAAGCTTACCAGGACTTCGCGCTTTTAGACCAGTTGTTGCTAGTTCCGATTACGCCACCGCAAATGTAGAATGCGAAATGACACAAGTTTATCGCGCACGATAATAATGCGAGACAAGATAGAACGAGCATGCAATTGCACGGTAAAGCAGGTTAAGGGACCATTCCCAACATATATCCCCTATATATCAACCAATAGAGAGGTTCTTTCTTCCTGACGTCCCGTGAGCAATCTTCTGACGTCACGACTTGCACCGCGAAAAGAAAAAAAAAACTGCCAGGAAAAAACAACACGCTCGTTTTTAAGTATTCGCAGAGGCTGTTTCTGGGCTCTTTAAAAAAAACCCATAATAAATCTCTTGAAGTATAAAGAACGAGCGCGTTTCAATCTACTGGCGTTTCCTGCCGTTTCGGCAGAACTTGGCACGACAGCAATCTGTTTATGTGACATCATGAAGAAATAGGCTCTCGATTGGTCCGCGTGTAATGATGTCAGCTGTCAACGCTTTCCCGTACCCTGATTTGCCGTGCAGTGGAACCTCTTCAGCCTTTTCTTGCACGGCTATCGTGTACGATCAACTGATTTCACTTTTTTGTACAATTTTGTCTCAATAAGCGGCGATAAAAGCGTGCAACTGGAAGGCGCGAAGTCCTTTTAGGCTCAACCATTAGTGCTGACATTGTAAACGAGATAAGTGACGAGAAAAGTGTGATCAACCAAACGAGGTGGGGTCCTCCTTCTCACGGCCAGCATAGACAAAAACACATGAAAAGAAAGTTCGAGTAAAGCGTACGACACCACCAAGATCTTTCCATGCAACCACTTGTAACGGGATTTTTCAACTTCTCCCGAAGAGCTCAAGAAACTCTAGCAGATCGACAGCCACCGAAGAAGATTTCAAGATTGAAGCGTCAAGACTCAAGGTATACTCGACACCCGCAACTAAAATAAAAGATCATTCTGGCTTCCTTTTTCTAAAAAAATGTTTTTATTTACCTTCTTTCCGTTCCATTTCTTATTTTCTCATTCTTCTTCCCTCTTGTTTATTATGAAAACTCTTTTGAATTTCACCCAATTCATTTATTTTTTATTTATCTGACACCCGTTATAGTTGTGGTACGGGCTCAGGTACTTTCAGTTATTTTTTTATATCTGCCCCACAATAATTGTATTTATGTAGGATAGGTAGTCGCAGGCGCGAATGAAGCGAATGATTTTTTTTATTTTGCTTTTTTTGAACTCGGAGTGGTTCCCGGGCTCTTTACTGCGGAAATGCGGAATAATCGGTGTTGACAACGCTTAGATACAGCTGCCCGAATGCAAACTACGAGTAAAACTATTGTACGGCAGCCACAGTAAGCCTACCAACGTGCATGCAAGCATCCGGGCATCTCACTATATACAATGCAAGCCAAAGTGATTCGTCGTCGTTTGAGTGAGCTTGTGTTGTTGTGTAGCGGGCACAGGTCGGCAAAATCAGACGCCAGTCGACTAACTCGGACTCGTTGAGACTTATATCCAGGCGGAATATTGAGTCCCAGTGAATAGGGGTGAGGAATTGCTTTGGTGAGTCTGAATCCGAGCGAATGTAATGCGCTAGATATATTGTTTGAGCGAGTCTGAGTAAGCTGCACTTTCTTCTGCCGGTCTATATACTCCGCTGTAGCACTACTAATATCATTACCTGGACTCACGTCTACTCACATATAATCTAAAGCATCTATACACTGTTTCAATAATTACTGTACAGAGGCGCGAATGAAGTAGGTGTGGGCCTTGATCTCCCCCTTGTCAGCTCTTCCGGATAACGTTTTGATAAATATATCTTAAGTTGTCAACACTCATAACTCGTATTCGAAGGTACTTTATAAAGTGGCGCCAAGAAAAGCACCGGTTACGTGAGATATTGGTGTAGAAGTGCATTGACATCAAGATTAAAAGCTAATTTGAGGCTAACAGACTCATCAGTCGACTTTCTCAGGCTCACTTGCACTGAGATCGAGCCGTGAGTCGGAGGCTGATTAGATGCGGGTGAGCAATATTTTGGTGACTTTGAGTTCGAGTGAGTCCGGTTAAAGAAAATTTCGGGGAGTGCGAGTCTGAATGAGTTCGTCTCAGGAAATATTTGTGTTAGTCTCGGTGCGGGTGAGTCCTTCAATGTGCGAAATACATTCTATGAGTGAGCCTGAGTGAGCCCAACAAGTTTTGCTGATCTATGATAACCTTCTGACGCGAAGTAACAAAAAAGTGATCGAGTACTTTTCTGTAATTGCTAAGTTATATTAGGCGGCTGTATTCGGCCATGGTAATCAATTTGCAATCGGCTTATTATTATGTAACATGTGCAAGTTGCGCTTTACGCTACTCTGTTATACATCACTGACTAAACCGTTTTCATAATGTGCAATGGCGCTTTCCTCACCGGCATATTTCTCATCTAATGGTGGCACCTGTCCTCTTTCAAGTGGAGGGGGGGTCCTAGTTGCACTTTCTAAGCGTAGTATCTTATGCGTTCTTATATCAAGACAGTAGCGCGTGCAAGAGATCTCAAGGAACAAGCTAATTGCTGAAGCAACAAATAGTCAGGCACACCGCTTCGCTATAGCTTTACAATTGTGCAAAATTTCTGTCGTGCCTCGTTGAAGCTGACGGCCAGCACTGCTTGTTACATTTTTCGAAGGGCTAAAAACTTGCAACAATTGCATTTTTTAAGATTGGTTATGTCTCTATCCATTCACAGTGTTTTCAGGCAGTAAGCTTATCTATTCGTTTTTCTTCCTTATAATTAGAAATTTCGCTGCCAACAATAACTTTTCATGACGGCATCTGGACGCAGTGGCACAGAAGTACCAAGGTAACAAAACAAAATAAACTGTTGTCAGCATATAAAGCTCACCGAAGAACTCATTACATTTGCATATCCTGGAACAAAGGCCTCTGCACACTGTGAGTCATCAAAAACAATGCTTAAGTGGTTTTACAGGCACGAAAACGCCTCCAAAAAGAAATGTCTAGACGAGCCAACAGTCAACTGGACAACGGCACAACTTCACGATCACAAGCAACAGGATCACTACGTGAACGTCTCTCATTCTAAACTACCACATGGCAATTACCGCATTCTACCGCAAACTACACACAATCTAAACGCGCGCACGGAGCCGCAGTCTACTTACCAGCAACACAAGGCCACGACCACCGACAGCAGGGCAATGCACAGGGGGCCCATGAGGGTTAAGTTTCCTTAAAAACACAAACACCGATTCAGAGACTCCTCTATATCGACTTGTTCGCTAAGCGTACGACGACGTTTTATTATTATGAACGTTTATCTTGTCGGTGATGTGTCCCGCGAATGAGACGTTAGCCTCGTTAGCCTCGAGACTAGTTTTCAGACTAGTTGATGGGCGCCGCACCGTGTGCAGCCGAAGCCACTGCGCCCGGTGGTCGTCGTCGACGATAGTCGTGCTTTATAAAGCTCGGTTATATTTAAAAAAAAGAATTTAATTGGCGCTGTTGCAGCTATTCCAGAAAAAAAATGATGCTACTTCTACCCTATGTTCTTTTCTCGCTGTCGTACTTCGTTGTTTTCCGGACGCAGCTCACGCGAAAGCTGGTTCGTTCTTTTTCAATCCCTCCATTTTCAGTTTTTTTTTCTTTTTTAGCATCGGCGGATGACGCGCGAGTAAGCGTTTCCGGTAGGGGAAGATAAAACAAAAAAATTGGAATAAGTACTCGCTCTACATGTCTACGACGCGGAGCTTTATACCCGTCTTGTTCATTATAATCAAAGCTCCATGTTTTCGGATAAATAAAAAAATGCGATAAACACTCGCCTCGTAAGTTTCTTGACGATTCAGATTTAATCGACAGACTCTGATTTTCAAAGGGTAGTATCAGTGTTCGAAGGACATTTTGAGAGCTCACAATCATACATGTGAAAGAGCGCACCTGTATTTACGGCAGCAACATCGTAAGGTATGCTTGCGTCTACCATAACATAGCTTTAGTTGTAAAACGGGCTAATGTAGGTGTTTTGTATTTGGTTATTTTTTGTCAAGTATGTATGTTTTAATGAGTTCAGACCCTACCGTATCTAAACGACACTCAATAAGCTGATATGCCATTTTGTTCACATCAAGAAATAAGAGTATCGAGAATAGTGATACTCAAAAATCTGTTTTTCATCCATAAGTTCAGGGAGGCTCGCAGAAAAGGCTATGAAGGAGCTTGGCTAGTTCGTACCCCCCAATAATACTGTTTGGCGAGTTTACAGTACAGCGTCGCTCATAATCGCATCGTGGTTCTGGCACGTGAATTCCCAGCTTTTATTATCAAATATGATATGGAAAAGGACAGCGTAATCGAGTGCTAATGCCACTTTAACGACATTGGTCATAACTAGCACTGCATTTGACTATCGGGGCGTCTTGAGAAATGACGTGTCAAAACAAAAGTAAACTGTTAAAGCGAAGGGTCTCTTTGAGTGCATATACGCAATAATTTATCGTGCTTGTCTGAAACTTTCCCGGATCTTTGTATACAATAAGAATGGCCGGAGTTTCGTTACACAACTTGTAAGGCAGAATATTTAGAGAACGTCAAAAGTATGAAAGTACGACTAACGAATACTCAATCGGTTGAATAACACGCGCACTGGGTCGCCGTCCTCGAAAATTGTCTCATATTGTCATTTTCAAATAGAACTCATTGGTCAAAATGCAGGTAGTTGACAATAAGCATCAAGTTGTAGAGCAGTAATGACTGTAATGGTCCTCGAGACGACACCAGTTACTTGTGTTTCTACACTACATCTGCTCATCACTCACGATACGGCAAGCCTATGCCGACAACTAAACTTTACGTAGCTATTTCGAATTATGTCCGGGTGATAGAGAATAAAAATAACAGCAACATGAAAAGAGGGCAATGTATGATAATTGTGCAGCTGAGGTCTCTCAAGGCAAGATTTAACTTCGTTTTATGTGTTTTCAGTAAGTGCTCTCAAATGTTCTTTTCAATAAAAGTTCTTTTCAATAATTTTTGCGGTTAATTTTAACCGCAAGTTACCAATATAATAACGGTTCACACATTTCTATGTAGCTTCCATCTCTTCTAAACTAGTTACAAATATTTCCTTTCTCGTACTTATCATACCGAGCAGCGCAGACTGCAGTCTCTCGTACTAGGTAAACGTACTTCATCGGTATCTAGAAAATGACCAGAGTCAATTGATCAGTACTTCGAAAAACCGCCGATATTGCGATTGGGTTATATTAGTCATTTTTCGGCATAAGAAACTTTGTTTCCTTCTATCAGTGTGAATGAAGTCTAGATATTTTATTTTTTATTATGTAAATTTTTGTCTGTGCTAATTTTTTATTGTTTGCGTATACCTGAAGCACCAGCTTCTTGTCCTATCCCTATTAGTGGGTATATTCCACCATTAAAAAGCAAGCAAGTATTTGCAGAAAGCCAGTGTCTCGTAAGGGGGTAAAGGTAGCTCATAGTTATCGAGGAGCAGCATTAAACTGACATGGCATATCAGGTCAGTGATTCTTTATACGAAAACCATAAACGCCCCTTCTCGTGCCCTTTCATGCTTACGCTTGCCAGTGCGTGGTCCGGTTCACTGTGCATGGGAGCAACACTGGGTTACTCATCTCCTGTCGCTACCAACGATTGGATCACACAAGAAGAAGACCGTACCACCATGCAGTCGCCTACTCAATCCACCTGGTAAGCTGTCGCTGCCCCTGCCTTATGTTAGAATATAAATCCGATATGAAGAGCTTCCCCTAGCAGTCTTCCTCGACGTTTTATTCCGATGTATGAGTTCTTGCTGCCAGTGAAACACTTAAACATGGTGTACAGTGATTACAGTACAGTGCTAAATGTGTGTATAGTGAGCTATGTGCGCTTTCGATGAATTATTTTTACCAAATCGCTCACAATGCTGAGCCTTATCAATATTTTAGAAAGAAAATATTGACTATTGTGGGCATTTCAAACTAGTGGAGGCTGACGCAGCCTGCGGTATATGATGTGGCTTCCAAGGTTGACTCTAGCGATGCTGTTGCTAAGGTCATTCCATTCGCACTGGGAAAGCGTAATCAAAACAAGTGGTTTCAGACCCCGAAATGTGTCAATGAGTTGACACCGGGCTTGGGCATGGTCGCCATTCCGCGGAATGTGAAACGTAAGAAAAAATCTACCCCATTTTCCCAAAGGTAACTCTGATGGGATTGAAGCTCCAGCGTTGCGCACGGGTGGCACACGGGTTGAACGGTGCTAACGTGGAAGCTGCGGTGAGCGCTGGAAGATTTGTTTGAAGCGATGGCTGGCATAGGTCTTGTCTTTTCTTCACACTAAACATAGGGGCTGGGCACGTACAGACATATTTCAAAGCTTACGTAAAACGCGCGTCACGTTTATTTTGCGTGAACCGACGAGTCAGCAGTGTAGCCAGTGGCGGTCGCAGTAGCGGAGCGAGCGGCGGTAGCGGCATGTGTTGCGGGTGAACGGACGAGGTGGACGGTGCGGGCGCTGCGGCGAGTGCGTGGCAGGCGAGGAAGAGGGTGACGTCAGCGTGCACTGCGAGGGGAGCTTGACGTCAACGCGCAGCTGCGGCTTGGCCTGCTTGGAACCGCTCCAACACCTGGGGTGAGGGGAGCGCGTTCTGGGGCGCTCGTACGGACGCAAGAGGGAGAGCGATGTACAGGCTACTTAAAGAGCTACTTCGCACCTAAAAGATTACACCGCAGCCGGGCTAGAAGCCCGAATGTATATATGCGACGTGCGTGGAGTCTCTCTTCTAGCCTGGCCGGGATTGCTATCAGGGTGAGCGTAGAAGCAAGAGCACTCTGCCGAAGTCAATCGTGGAGCTCAAGGTCATGAGGCAACACTTCTCTTTAGTGATATAAGACCGCTACCCGCGAACTAACATCACTGTGAAAAGGAGAAGGCTGAGAGGTGTAAGCTACGTTGTGGAAGCCTCATGCAAATCGGGGCTGCACTGTCGCGCGGCACAAGAGAGGGTGCCCCTCCAATACTCTCGCCTAAAACCCCTTGGTTTAGAAAAGTAACGACACTCTTCTCCGTGAATGCGTTTCCTCCTCGATCTGGTGCCATTTTTCGCTGGGTCTCCCACGAACGCACCAATGGAGGCGCGTGATTTCGTGTCAGTTGCACACATCGGTAGGGTAGGGAATTAAAGAAATGGTGATCATATGACAGAGAACACTGCAATGAACGCTTATTAGGAGATTACTTTTTCCCTAAAGCTGTGTAAATGTGGCGTGATACTTAAAGAGTAGCGTCATGGAGAGTGTTATTACGCAGGTGTGTTTTTTTTTCAGATGACATGCTTCATGTTTGTATTATCTATGTAGTTTTGCTTGTGGCAACTGTTATATAGGTGAAAAGAAGCAGGTGGCAGCAACAGCCCGAAGTTCATGTGGCTCTTTTGAAAGAGCTTCCTGTGCTTCATGGCAGGTTTCTGGGGAAAAAAAAAGCTCAAACTGCATCGTATTTCAGATTGTTTTTTTTTTCAAAATTGTTGCAAAAAATGCGGCTCAGATTAATCTTCATTGAAATATGACAACAGTGCACGGAAAGCAGCTGATCACTTAGACACGATGTATAATTTCGTTTACAAAATGAAAGTGGCCAACACGCTGGAGTGCTAGAAATTATTGGTACTAAGCTTCTTCGAGTTATTACGTATTAAACTAATGTTGTTACTCACTGTCAAATCTTTGTGGCCAAAATTGTCGATGTTTTATTTGGTCCTCTTGTTACATCAACGGAAAAATGTCACCGAAGGACCGAAGAAAGGTGCTTTTAAAACACTCACTGAACGAGCTAAGATTTTAGGCTTCTGTCTCCAAGTTGATATGACTAGCAAGCGAGTACAATCCTTTAAACATCCATTACACGTCACCCGTATGCGCGAGAAAGTCCAACAATAATCGGCACTCAGTCATGTGCGTGCTGACACCCAAACTCGAAAGTAAACTAATGAAGTGAAAAAAACGCGATTTTCACCGTCTGACGCTGCTCATCAACATTATCATGGGCGTACTTACCGTTAAGATGAAAAGATTAGATCCCTCATCAAACGCTAAATATGACTGTGGGCGTTTCTCGTCGTCGGGAACAGGTAATACAAAAAATCATCATCACGAGATGACGTCATCAATGACAGTAATTGATTACATGTCTCAAAATTTGTGGCGTCATAATGACGTCACAGTGCCATTACGTGACGCAGCTTGCGTCATGTGACATAACGGCTCATTTTCGCTATCACAAAGTTGTTGTTTTTTCTCAAGTTTTTTTCGGCAGTGCCTGTTTTTATTTTTTGTGACATTATTTTCATGTAAACAGCTGCCCCCTCTATGAAAAATGAACCTTCATTTGGTGACCATCGCCAGTGTAAACTTCAATATATTCGTTCATTCACTTATTATTTCCGCATCAATGTTCATCAGATGATAGCGATCACAATAGGCGCAATCGAGAAGCTGAGGCATAGCAGGTAACTTTTCGCTGCGGAAAGCAGTATCTGTCGCTCGTTTCAGACAGTTGCCAACGTGCGAATGAATGGAGTCTCGACAGAATAATGATCACATTGACGAGAACAATATTTTGATCCAAAGCACAGTTAGGCACCAAAAAAAACTTGGTTTATCATGCAGTAAGAATACTCAAATGCATACAGCATTTGGGGATGCTTTCGCACGAGCAATAAGAAATGCATTGAAACTCGCAAAGAACATGTTCTTTGGAGGAATTAATTTTTTCCGCCGATGTAGTGCAGCAACTGCTTCTTACAAAAGTATCGCGCTTACCTTGGATACCGTAAAAGAAGCATAGGCATTTGTGTTCTGGTTGCAACAGTTATAGGCGCAACCACAAGGCGTAGCGGCAGAAAATAATGCATAGGGAGCCTACACTCAGGTGATCATGTAGGCTCCCTAACAACGCAGAAAACAAACACGCTGTATGTTTGCTACGCAAGCTACCCGCAGCCGCAGCGAAAAAGGACGCAAGCGAAAACAAAAAAAAAAGGCCGCATATCCACGGAGTGAATGATGGAGAGTGGGGCGAAGAATTCGTCCGTCCATTCGTTCTTGCTTCCGTCCGTCCATGCGTCCGTCAGTGTGTGACCGTCCATGCGCCCATCAGCCCGTCCGTGCGTGCGTCTGTTCGTGCGTCCGTCCCTGCGTTCGTCCATGCAGCCGCCCCTGCGTCCGTTCATGCGTCCATCCATGCATCTGTCTGTGTCCGTTCGTCCATCTATTCAACACTCCAAGTACCACCATCTCGCATCTTTTCATCATATATTCCCCATATAGAAGCACCGCCATCCAGCGGACATTCCAAAGACTAAACGAGAGGTGGCACACGCACACTTTCTTACGGCTTGCGCTTCGGGTCCACTTCCCAACTTTAACCACCTCGAGTTCATGGTATATACTAGTTCATTGTATTCATGGCACTGCGGCCGAACGCTCGCTAAACCTTTCGAAAACCAAGGAGGTTACGCCCAGTGAGTATGACGTAGCAAACGTTTTCAGTCAGATAGTGCTCAATGTACATGCCAATGGCTGCTAATGGGAAATGAGAGGCGGAGAATTCGGCTTTTACTTCCTTACGGCTTGCGCTTCGTATCTACTTCCCATTTTTAACCACTTCGAGTTCATTCATGATATATACAAGATCATTGTATTCATGGCACTGCGGCTTAACGCTCGCTAAACCTTTCTAAAGCTAAGGAGGTTACACCCAGCGAGTATAACGTAGCAACACTTTTAGATGCGGAGCATCTAATACTCGAGGCTTGTAGTGCGGCGCCGTCCGCAAGCTTCCTCCTCCTTCTTCCACCATCTGTGCACCCTTCCTCCTCTACACACCGCGTGCGCTTCTCCTCTTCACGAACATTCGCTAGCTGTATAATGTAGCGCGCATGCACCGTCACGCTTCGAGAACAATGGCAGCTGACGCGCGCGCATGCGCCGTCGCGCTTCGAGAACATCGGCAGCTGACGCGCGCGCATGCGCCGTTGCGCTTCTCCGCCTTCTCGAACATTCGACAGCTGACAGTGCATGCGCCGTCGCGCTGTATATATACTCAAGGTCGGCGCTCGCTCGCTCAGTTGCCGCTCGTCGGTTGGTTTGTACGGCGCGTCGACGTCCAAGGTCGCGGTGAAATGAATTCCAACGAATCCATAAACACAATGATCGACGTCCCTTCGACCAGCGCCGCCCTTTCGCATACGTGTGTACGTGTTCACTCATTTAACACCCCCTCCTACAACCACGTTAACCAATTTAGCCATCGACCCAAGTAAGTCGCAATTTAACACCCCATTTCACAACCACGTTAACCAATTTAGCCATCGACTCAAGTAAGTCGCACTTTAACACCCCGTTAACCAATTATATGCTCCGCATCCTCCTCAGTGTTCCCCCGAGGGAAGCTGCGGGCAATTTTTAAATGCGGAGCATCTAATACTCGAGGCTTGTAGTGCGGCGCCGTCCGCAAGCTTCCTCCTCCTTCTTCCACCATCTGTGCATCCCTTCCTCCTCTACACACCGCGCGCGCTTCACTCCTCCACCATCTGTGCACCCTTCCTCCTCTACACACCGCGTGCGCTTCTCCTCTTCACGAACATTCGCTAGCTGTATAATGTAGCGCGCATGCGCCGTCACGCTTCGAGAACATCGGCAGCTGACGCGCGCGCATGCGCCGTCGCGCTTCGAGAACATCGGCAGCTGACGCGCGCGCATGCGCCGTTGCGCTTCTCCCCCTTCTCGAACATTCGACAGCTGACGCGCGCATGCACCGTCACCCACCATCTGTGCCGCGCGCGCTTCTCCCCTTCGAGAACATACTACAATTCTCCTGATTCTCCAGTGGACGCGCATGCGCCTTCGCGCTTCGAGAACATTCAACAGCTGACAGTGCATGCGCCGTCGCGCTGTATATATACTCAAGGTCGGCGCTCGCTCGCTCAGTTGCCGCTCGTCGGTTGGTTTGTACGGCGCATCGACGTCCAAGGTCGAAGTGAAATGAATTCCAACGAATCCACAAACACAATGATCGACGTCCCTTCGACCAGCGCCGCCCTTTCGCATACGTGTGTACGTGTTCACTCATTTAACACCCCCTCCTACAACCACGTTAACCAATTTAGCCATCGACCCAAGTAAGTCGCAATTTAACACCCCATTTCACAACCACGTTAGCCAATTCAGCCATCGACCCAAGTAAGTCGCACTTTAACACCCCGTTAACCAATTATATGCTCCGCATCCTCCTCAGTGTTCCCCTGAGGGAGGCTGCGGGCAATCTTTTTTGTCCGATAGTGCTCAATGTACATACCAAGGGCTGCTAATGGTGATTGCAGCCTGCGCGTTAACTAAAAGCCGAATGCTCCTGTCTCTCATTCCCCATTAGCAGCCATTGACATGTACATTGAGCACTATTTTTTGTTGTTCAGCAACGCTCGAAAAAGTCTCTCACCGGCACCACCTCGGAGGTCAAAATGTTATACTTATTACATACTACGGGGGACGAACGGGTGCCGTTATAAGAAGTTTCGCCCCTAAAACAATCACAGCATATCCACGGGCTAAATTGTGGTAAGTGGGCGAAGATCCGGAGGGAATCATCGTAAACCATGGATCTTCCGTTTAATTCGCCCATTTGATGATCATTTAAAGACGTGAGGAACGCTGTGTGTGTATGCCGTGCCTCTTGGGGCTCCCGCTCTCGTACGGCGCTCTCGTGGTTTCGGTGTGCATATTGGCGTGTCCTTGAAGCGACGGATGATTACCCCTTTGTAACGCGCACAAAAGTTGGTTGTCGTGTTGCAGCTGTGCACGGCTACAAGAATCCACAGAAGACGCGTAAGTCAGCTCGTGTGTTCCTCTGAAAATGCCCTTCTTCAGCGAGCAAGGTGAAATTGCAGGAACGCGAACAGCTGCCAGCAAAGGAAGGCGCGAATGCGAGCGCCTATTTGTGATTTACAGACGTGGCGTTTCCCGCGCTGAATGTGGGGACGGCTTTGGAAACGCAACATAGCAGCATGCCATATGTTCGGTAACACTACGCTCATAAACGCAATGTCTACCCGCTCCGAATCATAGAAACACTTACAAAGGGAGAGAGAGACAAACTTTATTATTTACATATATACAGGGAGTAGGAGGGATATGGCCTGGTGCGGGCCACCCTTACAGACGCTAGGTGGGCTTCATAGCTTTCAAGATGATGCAACCCAGCCTGTGCACTAATTAAGAAACTAATATCGGTGCTCCCCACTGGACCTCCGTGGATCGGCGTTCTCCTACGCATGTGCAGAGTAAGTGGAACTGGATGGCCCATTCGAGCTTTTCGAACTTTGGAAGGCCCTGGACAAAATGAAACGTGGCACCGCTCTACGTCGGGACACAATTACGATGAAAATGTTAGCTGACCTTCCCGACCTAGCTTGTGAATCATTGTTAGATTGTTTCAACTCAGTTTGGTCAGGAGAAGCGCCACTCCCCATACATTGGAAGACTGTTCTAGTCACATTTATACCGAAGCATAGAAAAGCCGTGAACATGGACAACTTTCACCCCATTTCTCTCATGTCATGTACGGGAAAATTGATGGAGACGATGATGCTGAATTTTTTGTCTGATTTCGCGGAAAATCAACGTATTTTAGCAGATTCCATGCACGGGTTTCACCCGTAGAGATCCGGGCAAGACATTCGCTTCAATTTATTTGGGGTATCCTAGACCATGTCGAATGCCCTCACAACGACAAGGTTGTACTCCTTATCCCCAACCCTACCCGGGAGAACTGGGAAGCGACCCTGCTTGGCTGCTTTCGTACAGGCCCAAGAGGCTTTGGTTCAGGCCCAACGTTCAGGCACAAAAGGCTCTGGTTCGACGAGCCCAGGACACAACCGACGCCAATGGAGTCCTGTACTAGGCCGGCGTGCAGCCAGAATTTTTTTTCGGAAAGCGGAGTGGGGGGGGGGGGGGGCACCACCTTATTTTGCGAGGAGCGCCCCCTCGAAATGACCATTTTTTTCTCTCCATGTCATGGCGAAAACAAGTGGGGGGGAGTGTGTTACGTGCTCATGCAGTGTGCCACCTTTTGACTACGCCCCTGGTGATAAGAATCCCCACTTGCTAGTTGTGGGTGCCATCCTCTTATGAGGTGGTCACTGCATGTTTCTCTTGTTTTTTTTGTAAATGTCTTTACCACCACATACACAGCTTTAAAAACTGATAAAACACAGGTTATGAATGCACGGAGTACGATACGTTCGACTAGCCATATCGTTCGACCGGTGAACTGCGCTTTGACTACGAGCAGAACAAAGTTTCATCCATTTATTTTTAAAAGCGATAGTCTTTCTTGGGGTACTTCGACGCAAAAATTTTTGTCCATCTGGCGGCGCTCAGAAGCTCGGAGCTCAACGACCAGCTCTGGGCTGTCCGGCAGGCCGAAGATGCCGCCCGAGTTCAGGGACTCGGCGCCGCCATCTGAGGCCACCAAGACCAAGCTGCCGGCCAAGTTCTAATAAAGTTTCCTCTCTCCATCTGTATGTCTGTACATATGCGTGTTTATTCGCCAAAACGATACGTCAAACGGCCGAAATCCAACCCAATCCGCAGTGTCCACCACTAGTGATCAAGTTTCAGTGTTCATACTTATGCAATTATCAATCAAAAAGCAGTTATTGTGCATATCTGAGGCACAATAATAACACGTCAATATTCTGTGTGTCCTTATACTACAGAAGGATAACGTATAATATAATATATAAGAACCATAGCGCTTATCACGCTGCGTGACATTGCAACGCGATGCTACAAAAGGCAAGTGTTTCCAACGATTGGGTAAGACGATTACCCCACCGTGGTGGTCTAGTGGCTAAGGTGCTCGGCTCCTGACCCGCAGGTCGCGGGTTCAAATCCCGGCTGCGGCGGCTGCATTTCCGATGGGGGCGGAAATATTGTAGGCCCGTGTGCTCAGATTTCGGTGCACGTTAAAGAACCCCCGGGGGTCGAAAATTCCGGAGCCCTCCACTACGCCGTCTCTCATAATCTAATGGTGGCTTTGGGACGTTAAACCCCACATATCTATCTATCTTTGGGTAAGACAACACGGTGGTGGCACCTGCCCATCACTTTGCATCCTATACCTTATCGCCTCCGAGACGGGCGCGCACGCCTTCCTTCATTTTCGAAGTTAACTGCCAGATAGGGCTCGTGTCTCACGTGGCTCGATGCACTCGTTCGCCTTCGCTGCACGGATCGCGGCACGCTAACGCAGTGCCTGTAGAATACAACTCACCAATTTTCTCAGGCAGAACATAAAATAAACGTTTTGTTCACTCTCTCCTGACGCAAGACTATCGTCTTTCGACGACATTTGCAGTGAAACATGCAGATACGGGGTCATTTTTTTTACTGTGCAAGTGATCACGTTTACTTTGCGAGAAGTGCTTTTCGTCGCATGACTAGGTCAGTATTTTACGAAATATTATCATCATCATCATCATCATCATCAGCCTGACTACGTCCACTGCAGGACAAAGGCCTCTCCGATGTTACGCCAGTTAACCCGGTCCTGTGCTTGCTTCTGCCAATTTATACCCGCAAACTTCTTAATCTCATCTGCCCACCTAACATTCTGTCTCCCCCTAACCCGCTTACCTTCTCTGGGAATCCAGTCAGTTACCCTTAATGACCAGCGGTTATCCTGTCTACGCGCTATATGCCCTGCCCATGTCCATTTCTTCTTCTTGATTTCAGCTATGATATCCTTAACCCCTGTTTGTTCCCTAATCCACTCTGCCCTCTTCTTGTCTCTTAAGGTTACACCTACCATTTTTCTTTCCATTGCTCGCTGTTTCGTCCTCAATTTAAGCTGAACCCTCTTTGTAAGTCTCCAGGTTTCTGCTCCGTAGCTAAGTACCGGCAAGATACAGCTGTTATATACCTTCCTCTTGAGGGATAGTGGCAATCTACCTGTCATAATTTGAGAGTGCTTGCCGAATGTGCTCCACCACATTCTTATTCTTCTAGTTACTTCAATCTCGTGGTTTGGCTCTGCGGTTATTACCTGCCCTAAGTAGACATAGTCTTTTACAACTTCAAGTGCACGAAATATGCAGTGGTATAATTATTCCACTCGCAATACAACGGGTACTCACCTCGAAAACGCGTGGCGAAGTATAGTCGGCTCCAAGCAATCTTGCTTCACTTGTGCAATCTAGCGTTTTCGCCCGCTGTCGGAAGTGCAACAATCTCCATATGGCTTTGCGTTGCGGAACGCAGCACCCTGGCATTTTCACTCCAAAATTCTTCTAGGTGCGCTTAGCGCGAGGATGCTGTTGTAGCGGAAGCTAGGTCTACGGTGTAATCAAACGCACCGCATACCGCAGCTTGCACACCCGGGCCAACATGCTGCTGATGCAGTACGGCGGAGCAGAAACGACTGGCCGCGAGAACCAATACGGCGCTTGCTGCCATGGCAACCAGAACTGGCAAAATTGTGTTTTAGTGGGCGGCGGTGGTGGTTCAAAGGCTGACAACACCCTGAAAAACCAAGGAATCGCACACATGAAGGCTCCCTAATCCTAACTGAGCGAGCGAACGCCCCTAATCCTGCGCCACGTCTGTGTCAGCGTTGCAGTGGTGCCGCGCTGCGTCGCTATACGCGACGGCGTTTGATGAGAAAAACAACCAGACGGAACTCGCTAAGCGGACACGTACCTCGAATGCCTCAACAAGGGTGAAGTCGATAAGGAGCAGCAAAAATAAGTGCACAATTCGCAAACTAAATTGGTTAATCCCCCTAACAAGGTTCTCCTCGTGCCGAGGAAGCCCTACATGCTTACCATAAACATCAGCGTCGTTACAACTTTGGTAAACGCAACATTGGGAACTCTATAGGAACGGAAATCACAGGGTACCTGCGCTACACACTTCCTTAGGTTTAAAAGAAGTGGAGCAGCATTACATTTTTGTCTCTCAAACTTTCAGCTAATTCGTTTGAGAGGTGGTGCCTGGTGCTGCCGTCTGGACGCAGAAGACTGGAAGGCCGTGTAATTTCGTCAAGCCTTTAACTCACTGAAAAATTTCGGATATAGTGCAAGCTATGACGCTTCTAGTGCACTCTTTGCGAGCAACGTCCATAGCACCTATTCATACCGAATAATAGGTCTCCATTGCTAACCTGTAGTGTCGCTTCCGTTTCTAGTGAGCCTACATAGCCGGTCGTTTCAGGTTGATGTCAGCCTTCGATACATGGCATACTGCCACTATAACTAAGGCCCGCCAAAACACAATGTTGCCAGAGAGTGACGTGGTCATATGGCTCCATCTTGGTGCCCACTCAGCGTCTTCACCCCGCTTTTCTTTCTTTTTGGTGCACCAAGTAGTTGCATATCCTCGATTATTCGGCGCGAAGGTAGTGGTAACGCGTTAAGCGGTGCCAGCGAAGCCTGCTGAACAGAAATCCTTGGATGTCGCGTACCGCGGTGTGGCAACCACTGAAGAAAGGGAGTGAGATTGTTTTGTTTCCCAACAAGCGAAACCCAGTAAGAACTTTGGCTTACACAAGTGAAGCGAGACTGCTGTGAGCCCATCAGGCATCTCTGCGGTTGCTCTGCGAGGACTACGTATTTTGCTCACCGTTTCTGGCTGTAGGTTAGCGCGCACGCATGCCTTCGACAGCATTCGTGTATCCTAGGTTACCGAAGGTATCATTGCTACGTTCACGCGTTTCCAGAAAGAAGCCTACAAACGGGACAAGTCTGTACGTTAACGGGCTCACCAGTTGTGGGCTGTCGGTATCGCTCAGCTTTTTGGAATAAGTGTTTCTGTCTGGGTTGCGACATTGAATACATGGAAAGCCACTTCTAACCAGTGAGATCACGAGGTAATCCAGCGGCAGGGGCCCTTATGAACAGCAAGAGCACATCACCTTGCTTAGAGAGCGGTGGTGGGGTCTGTGATGGCGGCGCGCAAATACCACACCAACTTTGTGGGACCAGCGTACGCATTGCTCTCAAGTTTTGGCAGTGTTTTTTTTAAAGCATCTTTCTTTTTGTGCTTTACTAACGTTGGAAGGAGAGCATACCGAGTAAAAGTGCCTATTATATCCGTGTTGATGTCATATTTGAGGGGGTTTCACCGTATTTATTACATAGGTCTAACAACTTCAGCTACCACTAGTGTTCAATTAAGATAACTCTGGAGGCGGAGATGTGCAACTAGGCTATGGTTGCTATAACTGGGCGTCAGCGCCTGGGCCTCCACATCAGGCAATGCTATAACTATCAAACAACAATACACTTTGTGCTAAGTATCATATATCTCTTCACTAGGAAGGATCAATAAACTGCTTCGGCGACGACATGTTTCGCTCTTCTGTCATTCCGATTCCTGGTACGAAGGGATGAGCCGCATTCTGTTCAACTGTTTTTTTTTCTTGTCCTTTGTATTTTTCTGGCGTATATCCATGACGGAAATACGTCCGTGAAGTTTTGGTTAAGCCCGGCGTGAACAATTTTCATGTTAAGTAATAAAAGACGAATGGAACTTCTGTTGACGCAGCAGCAATTAACTGTTCGCCATCACTGACCATGGCACGAACGCATACATGAGCGCTCCTTCGAAATAAAATGACGCAATTTTTTGCAACTTAGAAGTGTGGCAGTTTTGTCTAGTTGGCATTACATGACGATAGTTATAACGCGAGAACACAATGACTAGTCCCTTTGTCGTCGTTCTGTTCTCGCGCTATAACTATCTGCAAACTTTTGCTCGCAAAAATTTTATCTTTGCTTAAGTGTTGAATTGAAAAGTTCCGACGCAGTATAGCTTAACTTTTCAAATTAAAGCGCTTTGGTAGTTCTGTGAGTCATATTCATTTTGCATGCGTTTTTTTAACGCACGATGGTGGGCAGGTTCAGCTTTCTCCTGCCGATTGGCGCTGTCTTCGGCAGTGGGCTGGGCGCTTTCGCCAGTCAAGCCATGGGACGCCGTTTCACACTGTTCCTCAGTGCCTTGGTCTACATGGTGGGATACGCGACCATATTTGCGAGCTCCATGTTCTTCACAGTCTTGTTCGGTCGTTTTGTGACGGGAATCGCCACGGGAATGGTCTCCCTCTGCGTGCCCACCTACATCGCCGAGGTTTCTTTGCCTGCTCAGCGAGGATCTATGGTACGTGATGAGCCCATGGTAAAAGAGACGGAGGAAGTCCATGAGGATAGAGCATCGAACATTATATTTGTGATAAGGAAAAGAACTCGAGCCTTCTTTTACGTATACGTCTGAGACTATACTTGAAGGCGAAAACTATCTTCATTTTTTCTCAATCACTTCTTTCAATACTTCTTTCCCCCACTCCCAAAAACTTGCACCTATAGCGCGAGTTTGTAGCGCCTCGAGCATCGACCAACCGTTGGCCAAGTGACGATATCCTGTGATGACATCAACATGAGACGTCTCCTTAAGTATAAGCTATGACAGTGTTCATCACGATGTTTCCATGTTATCGAAGGCAACTTTTCATGTGTGGTGAGACAAAGTTGTGTTCCCTAATACGCACCTTGAAGAATGTCGTTCTTTAAGGAACACTAAATAACCAAAAGAGTTTTTTCGCGTACTCGTAAAGTGTAATTTCACAATTACAAAAACAGCTTAATCCTCATACGCCCTGATTTCACAATCCCCAAAACTCGCAAAAAAAATACCGGTGATGGCACCATCTTCAAATTCACGCACCAAACACCGTGAAGCAAAAAAAAATTGAAAGTGTCTACTGGGTCCTACGTAGCTCTCAACCGAATAAATGAAGCAAATTGTCATCTGTTGGTGCCGTTTACATAGCATGAATTTCATCTAGCCAATGCCACAAAAATACCAAAAATACATTTTGAATTTTTTTACGTTACGCGCAGGGATTTCGGAGTGGAATCTGAAACCAAACCTTCAACCATTATTTCTTTCTCTAATGAGATAGTGCAACATATGGCACTTTAACCTTATGATAGTGCAACATATGGCTTTAGAGTTTTCAGAGCGTAGTTTGTCAATTTCTACCAAGTTTTTGTTGCTATTTAGTGTCTCTTCAAGAATGGCAAGCTCACGGACACTGCATGCTCAAATCAAACGTTGGCGTTGCCATGCTGTTTCGCTACTCACGGGGAATACGCAGTTGTCGCGCCTTGAGCAGAAAGTTCCCTAGAGGCAGGTAGTATGCTCTGATCTTAAAGAAGATGAAGTGAAGCGGGGGCACCTTCAACGCTTCGACCAGTTGACTCGGAGGTGGCACAGTGCGCACCACATGCATCTTATCTCTCCCTGTCAACGCCTGTTTGTTTACACATTGGCTGAAAATTCGTAGACGTGTGGTGTGGTCTTCTTCCCTGTAGCGTTCGTAGTCCTGTCGCTTGTTCATAGTTCGGTGGTCCTTTATTTGTAGTCTTAAGGCGTGGTCCTTTTTGCCTGTAGCACCACACCGCATGTTCACTTCATTTTTTTGTTTTTTTACATCACCAACAAATCCAACCAACCGAAATTTAACAAGTTGTACGCAAGCTGCAATGTACAACGCCAGAATATGTGGTATTCAGCATGCACTCAGCCTTAAGATCTCGTGGACTGTCTTCTGAATTCTCCGAAGTTTCTTGCCTTTCTAATGTACAAATATCTGCCACCCTGTGCACCTGAGTTGCAGCCGCTGTCTTGTCATTGCCTTCACGGGTACTTTACGATAGACATCGTCGATAGACTTGGGGGTTTTTCTTCAATGTCGCTTTTTGAGAATTCATCTTCCGCAACGGGAATGATAGTCTGTCTGCTTACAGAATATCACACAGTTTGTTGTGAAGTCGACTTATTTAGCTTCGATGCTTCGAGATAACCATTCAGAAAGCATTGACTAGATGTTTGTGTTATAGACGAGGAGCCCATTTTTTTGTCGCTTCTGTTCTAATCAGCTCTTTTATTCGCTCTAGTTGAGCATGCCGAACTTTTAAGGGGTCTTTGAGTTTACAGTCTGCTCTCACTTTCGCTCGAATAATCTGGCGAAAATAATCGTCTGCTTCCTCCATCTCGCCTCCCAAATTATCAATGTGAACAACCCCTTCTACCTCCTTGCCAATTTATTTGTGAAGCCCATACTCGTTAGTTAAATATAGGTGAAAATTCGACAACTCACTTATTGGTGGGCGATTCATATGCACAAGGCGTTCGATGTTTTCGATGGCTTGCATGGCGAAATTGCGCACTTGCCTGCCGCATTCGAAGGGGGCCTCAATAATACGTTCCAGTGCCGACAACAGGAAATATCACTGGCGCGCTTTGTAACGATGCGAAGTCGCAGCCAAAACGCCAGTCATCACAGAAGGTCTGAGCAACAATGATCCGTCAGCTGTCAGGCTGTCATACTTTGCAATATAGGTCTCGGTGATGGTTAGGCATCGTGAGCAATCTTCATGTCACGGTGGCTTCAAAAAAATGACTACAGGCTGCAGATGCGGTCGATAAGTCGGGAAAGTACGCTCTGTCTTGCCTCTAAAGACCCGCTCTTCTGGGTTTCGGCACCAAAAAATGCTGAGGAAAGGACGAGCTGCCGTCCCCGTAGCGAAGCTCCCCGTTGACCTCCTCTTTATTCGAACACACTTATGTCATGATGATTGATGATGATGCTTTTTTCGTCGTCTATACACTTTTCCACAAGTTCCGTCAGCGCAAAAGAAACAAGAATATTGAGAACAATACGCACGTGTGCTTTTCGCAACGTCGCAGTATAAGAACTCATCGAAGAACAACGCCGCTTGGAAGGTACCGGTGAAGTACAGAAGTTAGCAGAGAGGTAGCGATTGTACTCGCAACTGCACATTTATTTGCTCTAGTTCCCTTCGCTGGTCGAGCTTGAGCGTGTTGGCGGCATGCGGCGTTTCGTAATATTCCCAGTAATCGCGCAACATGCAATGCTCAAGTACAAAACCTGCTTTTATTTTGACCTCGATGAAGAATATTATGCAATAAATAGATTAAAAGTGACTTACCAGCGTGAAAAACATCTCAATTCACGGGGGGACCATAAGTGAAACTCACCTCTCGTGGGTTACTAGCTGATCGTTCATCGTCGTTGTTGGCCCGCCGCGGTACGTGATCTAGAGGCTAAGGTACTCTGCTGTTGACCCGCAGGTCGTGAGATCAAACCCCGGCTGCGGTGGCTGCACTTTCAATGGAGGCGAAAAGGCTTAGGTCAGTGTGTTAAGATTTGGGTGCAAGTTAAAAAACTCAGCTAGTCGAAATATCCAAAGCCTTCCACTTCCGTGTCTCTCATAATCACATTGTGGTTTTGGGACGTTAAACCTCACATATCAATCAATCGGCGCTGTCACTCTCGGTCAGTTGAAAACCTTCTACGTCCAGTGAGAGATCGTCGTCGTCAAGATGGCTTGTTTTAACATCACTTCTGAAAACAATCTCAGGAATTCTTCCGCAAACGACTTCAACAACACCAACACTACTCATTCACTAAGTTTATCTGGGCTTGGAGATTTCGCTCAAAAACACGCCAAACAAACAAATCGCTTGCAGTGTGTGGTCATTTGTCTATGAAAAGAATGTACAAAAATGAGCGGCGCCGCATTGTCTATGTTTTAGAAGAGCAAATTGCGAGCCCACGCGACTTTCCGCGGTGTACAATGACTGTTATAGGATTGATGTACTGCAAAACGCACTGACAAATACTATTGGTGCGTAAAACAGAGTGAGTTTAAACTGCCAAACTAAGACGATAACGTTCGACTAGCTTATTTGACTACAAGGAATCTCGCCAAACCGAAGCAATGTCTGCGCGCTATAATCAAAAGCGCCTGTTGCCTCGTATTTTTTACGAAAACTGCTTCTCGCAAGAACCAATCACATCTATGATGTCACGGGTGATCGGGTTTAATCTTTGATGCACAAAACATGCAAAGTAGTCAGTGTTCGCTTCTTCCTATCGTATTAACACAGAAGCTAGCACAGCCCAACAAGGGAGTGTCTGCCTACTGACCATCCTGTAGAGGACGCCCTTCAATACCACTTGGTGGCGCGGCAGTCTATGGGTATTGCGAATAGTTTTCTCCTAGGGTTCATTCCCACTCACACTCACCAAACTTTTCTCGACCCAAACTTACTCGGGCTCACACGCGCGAAAATTTCTTCAGCCAGACTCACTCGGACTGAAGCTCACCAGAAGATCACTCACCCCGACTCATTCAGAGTTAGACTCATTAGCTAGTTCCGAATCCAAATAAATCCGACGGAGCCGACTCAAGAGTTCGTTTGCTTAGAATTAGCTTGTTCGACCATGGTTTCCATGCTCTTTAACTACCTCAAACGTCTCACGTAATTGGTGTTTTTTTTTGCACCTTCCGATTAGTAAACTTTGCAATGCGAGTCGAGTGATTGCAAACAAGTAAGAACATTTTTCTTGAACGAGATGACAACATAAGATACGACAACATACCATATATTACTCGGCGCAAAGAGTGTCACTCCCTCAGGAAATATATATTGCGCTTTGTACTTACTTGGATTCAGGGTCACCAAAATAGCATTTAGCAGTACTCACTTGGACTCACACTCACAAAAATTTTCAACAGGACTCACTCAGACTAACCACTACGGCCTGATCTGAGTCTGAGTCAGCCTGTGTGACTTGACTCATGTGTGAGTTCCCCGACGAAAGGATGGAAAACGCCACTAATTATGGACATGAACTGAACAATCTCACAAATGCATGGTCAAACACCACCATGGAGCAAGCCCTATTCAAGAGCCACGACGCAGGCAGGTCGCGCAGACATTAAATGTAGTTACCTTCCCAAAGCTCATTGCCTGCCTACACAGAAAAAAAAGACATGTTACTTTTTCTGGTGATTCCTAACGTGCCACATGTATGACTATTTTTAAAGATTCACGTTAGGCATCGCTCGGGTGTCATTATACGCTCTTCAGGAAGTCCTTCGAGGCGTGAGTTTTCTAAACAAGTTAACGTGCATCTTCAGAAGGGTCTATGTGCTGCTTGTCGGACTCCACATAAAGAGTTACAGGTATTTTTTTTTACTTATCGCCGTGTCACGTCATGAACCTCCCTGCTTTTCTATGCATTCGTAATATCTGCAGGGGACACACACACGACACCACCGCATGTCATGTTTTATTGGTATTCACAATTCGCAATCTTTTTTGGAGGAACACAGTGAAAGATAGCGAGCAGCTTATCGCTCCTTTGGCTAGGCGTATAGCCAAACGGCTGTCTTGATAACGTCAATACACAGCACCACCAATGATGATGGCTTTGCAGGGTGGCATGCTCCAGCTGGCCATCACCTTCGGCATTCTCTGCTCTTACGTCCTGGGGCGCTTCTTGGAGTGGCAGATGCTCGCCATAGCGGGCTTCGCAAGTGCAATACTGTTGGCAGTTCTAAGTCAGTGTTCGGTGGAGTCTCCCCGATGGCTTGTTCTTAGCGGCCGCAGAATTGACGCCATGGAGGCACTCTGGAAATTGCGTGGCACAAGCAGCAAGGTACGCACGAGAGTAATTTAATCTAGTAGCTGTGTCTAAACGCCACCTGTCGATACAGGCATCTCATAAACGATAGGTTTGTTTACTTCATGGCTATCTGTGGGTGAACATGAGTGGCAACAAAGAAAGGCCACACACTACCAGGTGGGTTCATTTCAGTTAAACTCGGGTGCCTATTTGGGCAACTTGGTGTTCGTTCGTTAAAAAAAAATATCGGTGTAAAGCGTGTGACAAAACAACTGAGACGGTTTCAGCTGACACGCATGTCGTCACGAAACATTACGGCCCGTAGAGTTTCCTGAAATATGTTTACTAGAGGTAACTGAGACGCTCCAATCGTTTAGCCAGTGTGCGAACGATTGGTAGTACGTGGATTAGCGTAATCTTTGCGTTAACGCATTTCAACGCCCTTGTGGCCGTTGCACGCGGTCGCACGATGTCATCGTCGTGTTCGTAATACATTGTGTGTAACGCATGCAAAACCGCATATATCATATACATTTGAGCGGGCGCTCCCGCTGGAGATCAGTCTTGTTTTTGTTGATCTTGGAGCATTCTGATGATGATATTAACGCAGGCAGGTCGTGATATCATTGAATGTCAGCAGATATCAGCCTTCGTGTTGCAGGTACTCAAGATCTAAGTGGGGCAGCTGGTGAACGGTTGCTCGGGTGGCCGTATTTGAGGCTTCATTCTCTGTTAGGTCCCAGTGGCTGGCGTCCAGTCCAGGCTACGAGGGGTAGGTTCGATTCCCCGGTTACCCCTCTCGAATCTAAATTGATACACTGAAAGGATCTTAAATGGCTACTTCTTCCTCTTGTGTTGTGCCTGAAGCTTCGGAAGTAAGTCAACCTACTTGCCTTTCCTCGTGAATTACCACTGTTGTAAACTATCTGCCCCGGTCAGGGCCAGCCTCATCCACGCAAAAGACTACATGGTTATTGCCATTGTGACGTTGAAAGGCATCTGCCCTTGCCTGGAAACGGTCACTATTGTCTTCCCAATCCACCTTTGTGGTGAGGAATTAAACTCTGATGGCGCATCTCCAGAGTTTGGGCACTTGGACCCACTCCTGAGTGCGAAAGTCGTGCTTCAAGTGGCACTGGTCGAGCAGATGGCGTTCCGACTTTGTCAGTGTTAGACGTGCGTATTGGTTTGTGACGTGTGCTTCCTTGAGCTCCTGAAAAAATGTTCACCACACCCGGTGCGAGAAGCCTCGCTTCAGAAGTTGGGACAGGGAGGTTCAGGGTACTCTTAGTGACTTGCGTATTATTTACTCAACTTTCTCTACATCATGCTTAGGCAGGTAGAGAGAGGGGCCGAGTATAAAATTCGGCTAATTACAAAGGCATGAGTTAGTCACGCAGCATCCTTTCTTCGTGATCCCTCTTTCTTGTTGGAGACGCGTCGGACCATTCGGCCCACTTGGTCTTAATACTTGCGAAGTTTTTGTAGCGTTGTGTTGACTCTCTTTTGATTTTCGATTAGAAGTCCAGTGATTCGAATCTCCTCAGTCTCACGTATGAGGCCACTAGTCAAAGAGGCACTCAGTTTTGTGATGTCCTTAGGCGACGTCTAAGATGCGAGAATTCTCATTTATTTGGTGCACACTGCAGTCTGCAGTGCTCTGTGTAGTGATACACTACGTGAGCAGCTGCTCGCAGGCTTTCCTCTATATACTCAATGTTTTCTTTTATGGCCTAAATAGCGCTGTCATTGGAGTACAGCGCGTACTGCATGCCTGCAATACTCTTAGTTGCCCCGGAAGGTGTATCATCGCTAAGCTAAACAGTAGAAACGAAAGCCCACTGCCTTGTGGCATCCCTCAAGTACCCAATTTGTCAGGTCCGCATTCATTGTCTTGGATTCCGATGAGTGGAGCTCGATCCGTCGAGAAATCCTTGATATAATTGAATGTGCTTGTACCACAATGGGTCTCACTAAGGTGTGTGAATATATTGCTTTGTTTTACATTGTGGAAGGCTCTCTTTAGTTCTAATGCTAGGACAACCCTGTCGTTGTGAGCGTAATCTCTTGAATGTAATATGTTACAAATGAGTTGTGATAACAGATCTTGTGCCAACTTTTGTGGACGCAAACCGAACATTTCGTCTGCAAATCTGTTACAATCTTCCAAACAATCGAAGTGTCAATATCGCATTAGTCTGCGATATGGCCCGCATTAGTCTGCCTACTTACGATTTGAGTGAGATAGGTCTCAGGTTGTCCGTATTGATTTCCGTCCCTGCTTTTGGAATAAAAGTGACAAGTTGTTTTTTTAATCGAGTTGCACAAGAGTGTACTTTAGCGATATCGCATTAGTGTAGTTAAGAAGGGCCTCACACTCGCGATTAGAAAGAATGGCCAGCAGTTTCACTGTAACCTCGTTCCGATTGGGGGCAGTGACTCTCTTCGATTTGGCTAAGGCCGCCTTGAAGTCGTAGAGGTGGAACGGCTTTTTCATTTCTTCATTATTTTTGCCTGCATAGAGATAATACTCAGCTCGAAAGTCTACAGACCGTGTTCACAGCGGCGATGCAGATGATGTTAAAGCAGCTTGGCCTCAAGTACAAGATACGCTCCCGGGATGTATTTGTTAAAGAAGCGGCAGCGACGCACATTGTGCAATATTACCACCACTTTCTGGGAAGCTGCGACCCCAGATTCAACTTGTGGTGACGACTACGAGATGTGAACCCTTCAAACACGCTCATGGCATTGTTACGGGTGTGTAGAGGACGACATGATTCAGTTTTATTGCAATGAGAGTAGCAAACACTAAAAAACCCTTATCTCTTATGTCGCAGAATAAAATTTCGAATCGACTGATTCAGTGATTCAAGTAAATATTTTTTTTTCGGTACCCATGGCGTAAACTGTGAAAAAATGCTCTAACGGGACAATAACTCATATGAACAAGTAGTATTGAAAAAGAATTGACAAAGCGGGCGAGTTTCTTTTCAACGGATGTCGGCCTGTTAAAAAAAAGTAGTTGACGTTCTTCACTTGTTCTTGTCATTTCCTGCAGTACCATGTGTCAAAAGCAAATCCAAACACGCTTACTACGCTTAGCTTTTTAAAGCTACTAAATAAGGTACCGGAGAAGACCAACAATGATGCTTTCGAGCCCCGCCGTGGTGGTCTAGTGGCTAAGGTACTCGGCTGCTGACCCGCAGGTCACGGCATCAAATTCCGGCTGCAGCGGCTGCACTTCCAGTGGAGGCAGAATTGTTGTAGGCCCGTGTACTCAGATTTGTGAGCATGTGAAAGAACCCATTGTGGTCAGAATTTCCAGAGCCCTCCAATACGGCGTCACTCACAATTATTTGGTCGTTTTGGGACGTTAAACACCACATATTAAGCAATGATTGTTTCGAAACTACCAAATGAAGTAATAAACCTAAGGCCCTGCCCATAGACAGCATATCCTGTAGGTCTTGTTATCAGTAGGCTCTCTGCTTCGCAGGTGGACGAGGAGTGGCACGCGATTGAGCAGGTGTTCGCACGTGCCCCTATGCGCTTGTCCCACGTGCTGCTGGCCGCGCATGCGCACTTCATCCAGCAGTTCTCGGGCATTAACATGATCATCTTCTACGCGAGTTCCCTGTTCGCCGACAGCGGTGTCGCCATCAGCGCCGCGGACTGCTCCATCATCGTCGCCAGCCTACAGGCACGATACGTTTATTGTTGCTCGTCCATAGACTGGCTCGTTCATTCAACTGTCTCCCCCCATCCCAAACACACACACACACACACACACACACACAAATGTATATATATATATATATATATATATATATATATATAGGCAGGCATGGTGGTAGAGTGGCCTTAGCGTTGCATGTAGTCAAATAGATCCTCCGTGAGCAGTCACAACGTGGTTTATTTCGACGTGGTTTCAGCCAGAGAGTGTCATCAGGAATGAGGGTATAGTTTGTTGGGGCTCACCTTTATACGGTTTTAAATGAGAGAGGCATGCAAAAAATAAAAATAAAAATAAAGAAAGGAAAGAAAATTGGCCCTGTATCTGCGTGTTAAACTGCAAATGTCGTCGAAAGACGATAGTCTTGCGTGTGGAGAGATTGAACAAAACGTTTATTTGATGTTCTGCACAAGAAAATCGGTTAATGGTATTCTGAAGGCGCTGCGTTACGCCGCGTTCACACTGAACATTCCGGCCGCCGAAAGTGCTCCGAATCCGGTTCGGCGGCGGGGAGATTCGCCGAAAAGGCCCTCTCCGTGCCGATCGCTCTTGGACCGATTTTTGCGGCGGCTGCCGCCGAATTGGTCACCGCGGACGAATAGGAGCGCTAGTCAAGGAAATTTGAAAAATGGCGGCCAAGCCCTACTCACTTTGTTATGCCGCATTGCCCGTAACTGAATGTTGAAACCAACGGAAGTTTAACCTACTCTGTGCCTACTTCGCGTCCGTATTTCGTGGAAGAGGTGACCGAGCTTGCTGTTGGCATGACCGAGCTTGTTGCGGTCTTGCAGAGCAAAACGAACCTACCAACGCCGCTGGCGTCGGTGGTTTTTTCTGCTTTTCGTGCATTACAAAACAGTCACTTGCCAGCAAAGTAAGCAGTACTGTCTTTTCTTGCTTCCTGCGTACGAGAATTATCGAAGTATACCCTACCGGATATTGTAGTGACGTTTGCGAGGCGTGACAACAACCGGGTGACAGCGCATCCATCCCGCGTTCGCCCGGTGGTAGATGGCATATTCGGCGGCTCAGGGCGCGCCCAGAGCGAACAACGCTGCGTTTCGGCGGCAGAGGAATTTTGGTCGTTGTAGAAAGCGGATGTTTCAGTATGAACTAGGCTTTACAGTGCCTCGAGCGTGCAGTGGAAGCGAACGCGCGCACCAAGTCACGTCACACGTGAGACATGAGCGCTATCTGGCAGTTATCTTGGACAACGAAACGCGCGGCTCTGAAACGGGTGTGCCCGCTTGTCTCAGAGGTGATAAGGTGTAGAACGCAAGGCGATGGGTAGGTGCCACCATAATGTCGTCTTAGCAAAGCGTTGGAAACACTTCCCTTTTCGTGCAAGCGTTGGATGGTCAGCGCCGCGTGGTAAACGCTACGGTCTGTAGAATAGCCTATGTGTGCCTTTTCTAGTAAAAGACGCACATACAGAATATATACGTGTTGTTGTGGTGCCTTAGATATGCGCGATTTAGATTTGGGTGCACGTTAAAGAACCCTAGGTGGTCTAAATTTCTGCAGCCCTTCAATACGGCGTCTCTCATAATCATATGGTGGTTTTGGGTCGTTAAACCCCACATATCAATCATATGCGCGATTATTGCTTTTTTTTTGACAGTCGCACAGGTATGAACACTCAACCTTGAGCAACATTAGTGGGCGCTGCGGATGGGGTTGGCCGTTTGGGATATCCGCTGGGGCCGTTTAAAGTACCCGGTACCGTTAAGGGTGGACAAACAGACAAATGGACAGACAGGCGGACCTAAATTTTTGCGTCGAAGGTCGCCAAGAAAGACCATCGTCTTTAAAAAAGCAATGAGAACATAAAAGGAGGATGAGGACCTCACTGATGTCGAACGCGTGACGCCATCAACATCCACTCGCGAGCAAGCGCTCGTTACAAGCGCTCCATTAACCTCGACCGAGTCACCTCGACTGACAACTCGGCTGCGGTCGACTTACGCATGGTGCGGAGCAATATGGACCTCATTCGTTCCTGCGCGTGGTGTCTTCCCTACAGCACTGCTGCACGCCCTGTTTCGCTACCGTCGAGTAACCTCGAAGCGTTTTTCGAGGTCAGTGTAGCATCTGTGACCAAAAATTGCTTGAGAGTAAGGCAAAAAATAAAAAAAACTTAGCTAAACAGCAGCAGCCAAGGCTCCCCAAGTGCCCATGAGTTCCGTGGTATATCGCTACGTCCCCCTCTCAGCTATGCTAGTTTATATCAATGAATACGCATATTCAATAAAAGTTGTATGTCACATTGAAAGAGCTGCACACAGATGAATCCAGATCCCCACAATTTTCAATGCACCCTGGAAAACATAATTAAAGCAGAATGCCGCTATGTGTTTCAGTAATTGTTTCAGCCTAAGGAACGACAAACTCTCCGAAAAGAATAACTTCAAAATCAAACTTTGTTAATCGCAACTGTAAGAAAACATCATTAAAGCCCTACAGCTGCGCGCACACGAGGATGTTATTTTCCTTCCAATCTTTCCTACTCACGAAAACATTCACGAAATCAACGATTCGTACTGTGGCAAGTGGAGGCAACTAGATCGTACACAAAAGTGAATTGAAACAGTGAAGGTTGATCCCTCCGTCATAATTTTACGTAGGTCATGATGTTGAGGAACCAAGGACCTTACGTTCAAGATTAAACTGTTTATAAGACTGACCTTGGGGTTACCGGTAAATGTATACAGTCTGATTACAGCAATACACTATGGCACAGATAGCGCTGAACAGAGCATCGGCTGTCGATCAGCTTACAAGTGGTGAAGCACGTCGGCATTTATACATGTGCTATCGAATAATCCAGCGCTATCGCTAGCGGCCTCGTAAGTTCCAGAATAATCTGTAATGTTCCCGTTTCGCGCATAGTCTTAACAAAGTGATTTACTACAGTCCCGAAGCTTCTCGAACCCTGCGGGCGTGGTTTGCGCTGAAGGTTACTTACAGTGTAACAAGGCGATAACAAAACTTGATTGATTGATATGTGAAGTTTAACGTCTCGAGACCACCCCATGTATATGACAAACACCGTAGTGGAAGGCGCCGGAAAGTTTGACCTTGTGGGGTTCCTTAACGTGCACTCAAATTTGAGCAGACGGGCCCACAGCATTTTAGCCTCCATCGAAAATGCAGGCACCGCAGCCAGGATTCGATCCCGTGACCTGCGGGTCAGCAGCCGAGAACCTTAGCCATTAGATCACCGTGGCTGGGCAACAGAACTTGAGGAAGGAATGTGGCAGTATAAATTGGTATAACACGAAAGTAAAATTTGTTCCTAAAGAAGTAGTTCAATGCTTACTGTACATTGGTATAGGAAAGCTTTCATGACATCTTTTGATGTTTGACAGATATAGATAGCATTGTTCAACGTGAACACACCCACGTTCACACCTAGTAATACATCTCCATTCCGAAGACCAACACCCATGATGAATGATTAAACAGACCCTTCTTGTCATAGAAGCTTTTGGTTGCTGTAGTAATTAACGGTGAGAGCGGAATAGAAGCAATTGGTGTGACAGCCAGGAGAGCCGTCAGCGAAATAATGTCAAACTTCGGCTGTCACCTACTCCAAGCTCGTTAGATTATTGAACACCACTGCCCGACTAGAAAGAAAGGCAGCGTGCATCGGGGCTACAATTCTGGCCAGCCAGGATTTTTCGCGGGCAGAGTGCAGGACTGGGATCTCGGCAGCGCAAAGGTTTTTTTCATATGCATGCGTGTTATGAGTGAGGCCGATGATAGGGGTAATGTCGCCAACCAGCGTTATGTTAATGCATCGGCAAAATTGCACTTCTAATTAATGCGTACCCAATGGGGAGGACGCATTGAAACGATGCATTCAAGAACTAGTAGTGATCTCATGGTAATCGTGCATTACTTCACTTTACCAAGAGCGCTGTGAAAGGGTGTTTGTTAGATATAAAAGGGACAATTTTAGAGCATCTGGAGTCGGTTACCGTGCCCGGTCTCTGCTTTCGTGGACGGAGTGGGTTCGACTTCCATTCACAAAACTTTATTTGCTCTCTGATCGCGCATACTTTTTGACGTCATTTCCTTAACAGAATTACGTCACTGCAGTCTTGGTGCAGCCCAGCATAAAACACTTTCGTGGTAAAAAAAAGCTTGCATTGGCTTAGCTCGGCAATGCCGGGATATACGCAGCGTAAGCTAAGGAGCCGCTGTTACTCTAAAGGTTTCACGCATGGCAATAATTACCAGTGTCAATTCTTTCATGTTTCACATTCTTTCTTCACCACCCACTACTCAAACGCATGCTAACATCCCTCCCCATCCTCCACCCTCCAAAAAACAACGCACTGATCCCCCAACCCCCACCTCCGGATCGATCGATATCAACGCGAAGCTGAAAAATCTGTCCAACCAATTCGACATGAAGCTCCAGGAACTTGAAAGTCGCATCGAAAGTAAATTCAACGCCCTTATCAGTGACATAACTACAAAGTTAGAGGCACGGATAGAACAATGCATGGAAACAATTCTCCAGAGGATGGTTTGCCTTCTAGAGACACGCCTCACACAGCTCCCACCGCTTGCCACCCCCTTTCCCCTCACAGAACAACGTGCCGCCACGGATCCCCACACCTCTATTAACGAGAGTCTAACACCTCTCATACATCCCCCTACGCTCCATTATGGCAGTGCGGGCCAATAATAATTCCATTCATATCATAACATGGAACTGCCGTGGCTTTCGGGGCAAGCGCGCGCCCCTGCAGCTTCTACTTCCTACTCTCTCCCCAACGCCCCAAGTCCTTCTTCTCCAAGATACTGCCACACAGGCCACACTTCCTATTTACAGCTCCACACACTCTGACACCACAAACGCACCCAGAGCGTCTACCCTTGTGCACCGCGCTCTCACATGCAAGACACATTACATCACATCAGACACACCCTGTGTAATAACAGAAATTATCCACCACACACATACCATCCCCTCCATATTTATTGCCAACATTTACCACCCCCCCTCCCAACCGATGGCCTCGCTGGATTCCCTCTTCCGGGAGCTGCATCGACTGGCGGGGAAACACCCCTTGCTAATCGGCGGCGATCTCAACAGTCAACATACTGACTGGGGATACAAAACAACTACACATAGAGGTCGCAGGCTTTGGCTGCTCATGCAGAACCTCCAACTCTCCGTCCACAACAACTTTCAGACACCTACACGCATAGGCAACAGTGTCAGTATGGACACTAGTCCGGATCTGGTGCTTAGTCGCTCCCTCCGTACTGTCACATGGACGAGAACACAGCACACACTGGGCAGTGATCACTACATTATACAAGTCACTGTCCCGTTCAAACCACCCCGGCACACATACATGACACACAAACTCATTAAGTGGGACGCTCTTCGTGCTGCGCGTACCACCCGCGCAGACAATCCCATAACCGACATCAACGACTGGGTGGAATCTCTTCAGACTGACATTCAACATCACACGCAACTAATTGAAACCACCACAGACACTCCAACACTAGACAACCGACTCGCTCACCTAAGAGATGCCTACCACAGCCTTCTAGAGCGGTGGAAACGAGGTAAACATAACAGGACGCTAAACAAACGCTTAGCCACGCTACAATCCCAAATCCAAATACATTCGGAGGAGCTGTGCCGCTCCAATTGGGGGCAGGTATGCGACGACATTGCTGGCAGACTGACCACCAAAAGGGCGTGGCATCTCCTCCGACACCTCCTCGACCCATCGCACACGAAAACCACTACCCAGCACCACGTCACCCGGCTTATACACGCACACATGGACAACCCCAATGATCTTTTGGATACACTCCGCGACACCTACACATCGCCCGGCATACCAACTTCTCTTCCCTCATACACAGGACAACCGAATGCCGAACTCGACACAGATATAACCGAGGCGGAGGTCAGAGCCGCGCTGTTGACTCTCCGCACTAAATCCGCACCCGGAGCCGACTTGATTACCAACACAACACTGCGCAACCTGGATGACAAATCGATCACTCGCATCACGGAGTACTTCAACCAGTGTTGGAAGGAAGGAACGCTTCCCCAGTCCTGGCGTCATGCGAAAGTAATGTTCATACCGAAGCCCAACAAACCACTTACACTCCAAAACCTTCGCCCAATCTCATTAACTTCGTGTTTGGGCAAGCTTTTCGAACATGTTGTACTGGCGAGGCTTTCACAGCATATGACAGACCGTGACTTATACCCTCACAGCATGGTTGGCTTTCGCCCCCATTTGTCCACTCAAGATGCCATGCTACAAATCACTCACGACATCTTCGACCCGCTCATTCCGGGCCACACAAAGGCAGTGCTGGCTCTGGACTTATCCAAAGCCTTTGATCGCGTTGAGCATCATGCGATCCTGACAGCACTTTCTCCACTGAACGTGGGTACACGTACGTACACTTACATTCAGGCCTTTCTCACAGCACGCATGGCCGAACTTCAGTTCGGCCCGCTCACCCACCCAACATACACACTAAAGAGTGTCGGCACCCCTCAAGGGTCCGTCCTCTCATCTTTCTTGTTTAATATCACCCTCATCCCCCTAGCTCGACAATTGGCAACTGTTCCTCATCTGAAACATACCCTATACGCAGACTACATCACGCTCTGGTCTACCCATGGCAGTGACGGTGACATACAGGACACCATCCAAACAGCCGCCAACCTAACGCAAAATTATGCAGTTAGCGTAGGACTAACCTGTTCTCCAGAGAAGTCCGGACTGCTCTGCATCCGCCCCAAAAGCCGCAACTCCCCCTCCCCACCCATCGTCATCGAACTGGATGGCAGATCGGTACCAGAGGTCGACACCCTCCGGATACTGGGCATGCATATCCAGAGTGATGGGAAGAACACAAACACAATCCGGAGACTCAAGCAGGTTGCAGGGGCGATCTCGCACCTCATCCACCGGGTCTCAGGCCGTTACCGAGGCATGAAGGAGGGCGACCTATGTCGCCTTATTCATGCCTTTGTACTCAGCCGTGTGCTCTACTGCACCCCCTACCTCCAACTCTCTCGCCGCGACACTGAAACATTGGACGCCCTCATCCGTCGGGCATACAAAGTAGCCCTCCACCTTCCCATAAGTACACCTACCGATCGACTTCTCAAGTTAGGCCTTCACAACACTATCGGGGAACTTATAGACGCCCACCGCCAAGCACAATACCTTCGTCTCACACAAACCGACACTGGTCGGCATATTCTACATTCCCTTGGAATCCAGATACCCGCCAATGATCCCACATTACTCCCCATACCAAGACCCCTGCACCGCGAACTCCTCATTACACCACTTCCCCGTAACATGCACCCCGACCACCACGACAAACGTCGCAGAGCTCGCGCTAAAACTCTACACCTATGTTACGGCGCCGAACCAGACGCCGTATGGGTAGACGCAGCCTGCGTGGGTGGTGAAGCGGTCGCTGCCGTGGTGGATCACAATCTCTCTCCCATAGGTACACACACACTCCCTCCAGACACGTCCCCCGAAGCTGCAGAGGAAGCTGCCATTGCCTTAGCAATCGTAAACACAGAAGCACGGTACGTCTTATCAGATTCCAAAACCGCAATCTTAAATTTTGCACGAAGCCGAGTTCACGTCCCTGCTTTTTGCATACTGGATTCGCCCGCTGCAACCCCGCCCCGTCAAGTGGAGTTGATTTGGGTGCCCGCGCACTGCGGGAATCCTGGAAACGAGGCCGCCAACCTCTTAGCCCGAGGTTCTTTAAACCGGGCTCCCGCGGCCTCCGATCTGGGATTCACGAAGGACCGCGCGCACACTTTCAACGAGCTGACTCAGGCCTATAGGGCAGCACGTCAGCTATATCCCCCACCGCACAAGTCCCTGAGCAACCGACAGGCGACCCTCTGGCGCCAGCTACAAACTCACACTCTTCCCTCTCCTCTCATTCTATCGCACTATCACCCCCTTTTCCTCACCTCAGCCTGTACCCTTTGCCCTGAACCTCATGCTTCTGCTATACACATCCTTTCTCACTGCCCGGCGGATCCTCCCCCGCGGGCCCTAGAGCACCTAAAGACTTGGGAGGATTGGGAGACCCTACTGCGCTCAGAGAACCCGGTTGAGCAGACCATGGCGGCCGACCGGGCTGCCAGCGTCATGGACCACCACCAAATGAACGCTTGAGCGCAAAGGGGTCGTGCGGGGGCCCGGGAGCCTGCGTGCTCCAAACTCCTCTGTTGAATAAAGTTTTTCTCCTCCTCCTCCTCCCTTTGCTCGGGTGTCTCCGCCGCACGTTTAGCATTCTAGTGTTCGTGCTTCCTACGTTTAACGATGATTCCCAGCCAACTACTTTGGGATCCGACGAGTTAAGCTTCTCTGCTCTTCTGCGACGCTGAGCAGCAATATTTCTCTCCGTCTCCATGGCTATGCCATATTGGTTAAAGGTCCGATTTGTGTATGTAGCACCGTGGCATGCAGACACGACCAAAGAGAGCCAGTGGCGTGACACAATGCGATGGAGCCACGGGGTACGATCAGAATGAGTGTGCCCCAGTTATGACGTCACTGTTTTGGAATTCGTGGACCGCCGGGGCACGTCCAGTCAATATATTCTTGCACATGCGCAGCACGGCCCTTGTACGTGCACGCCGAACCGCTTTGGCACGGCCAGTGTAGCAGACGCTAAGAAAAAACAATAGGGAGTTTTAGAATACCGTATGCAAGCGCTGCAGGCGCCATAAGAGTTTTAGAATAGCGTTTGCCCTGCTGCGAACAGCAACGCACGATCGCGGCGACATCGTAGTCTCGAAACCAGCGCTTGCGGCCCACATGCGGGCCGCCATCACCGCACGCAATTTCCGATTTTTTGCGTGCGGTCCACGAACGCGAATGCCGACTCGCGTTAAGACGCATGCGCAGTGGCAGCGACCACACCGCAAGGGATTGCGCTGCGCTATTCTAAAACTCCCTAATGGTACATTAATACAACGCATGATCTAAAGGTACGCGGATTTTTTTTCTAATTGACAGCGTGTTGTCTTTTTCTCTCATTTTCTGCTTGTTTCGTAACTATGTTCCTAAAGTAACAACTGCAAGGACAGCGAAGTGAAGTTTCTTTTTCCTCTTCATACAAGGGAGGAAGCCAAAGCCAAAGTTTGAAAAGCCTGACAAAAGTGGTCGCATCCTTGTACATTTTGACATAAACAACACTCAGAAAAGATCTCAGAGAACATAGTAGTAAGAATGCCACTTGCAGGTGCCACGGTATGTAGATTATAAAGTTACACATCAATGAAAGCAAGGTTACGTAAGAAGTAAACCAGAATCAATTAAAAAATATTTAGTACGTTTTTTATTTATTTCGAGAATAACTTCATATTCAACATTTGTTTGTCAATGAACATTTGTTTTATATAAAATCAACATTTTTTTCACAACCACAAATACATGAACGCTTCATATCTGCTCGCCATAATTATTACATATTTTGAGAACCTACTGCATTTGTTTACGAAGGTATAGTGTAGAGTCACAAAGAGGGCTGTTTTGAATTAGTAATATATATACTAGTCTTATTATTCTGAAGCAGTGAAAACAAGTAACATGCTTCCCCCTCCCTTTCGAAAGTTAGGTGGGTTTCCTGTACTTGAAGAAGACATGCAGGTTGGGTGAGTTGATAGGCGTCCATGATACATGTTCAATATCGGTCAACCCACGGACAAAGGAAGAAATGGTGCACCCATCACGGAACTTCTTAATGGGTTTGTTGAAAAATGACGTGTTGCTTTTGTGAGCAACAGGCTTCGAGCGTGCACGTGTGCTCGTCGTTAAAAACAATACATTTGTCATTCCCACAGTCACCGCCACGTGTGAGCTCATGGATCCCCTCTGAATAACAAGCCCAAGCTTCCTTTTAGGAAAGTGTCACGGAAGGTTGCCAAGCGAAATCTCTCACTTTTCTCAAAGCATGAAAAGCTTTGATCACTTCGTTCTTATGTGTTTATCATTACATAAAAAAAAGATTTCAGGGTCAACTGAGAATGGTACAAACCACGGTACAGATAACTAGTGCTTAGCTTATACGTGCCCACCAGTGGTTCGCATGCCACGGTTGCGTATGGCCCGTCCCTGCGTCCCCTCGGCTAGCAGCGGCACGGTGTCCGGATTGGCAGCATGAAAATCCACGTCAACAAAGTCTACATCGAGAGCAACCACCCGCCTTGTTCCCATCTCAATCAATCAATCAATCAATCAACCAATCAATTAATCTGTGTTTATTTTCAGCTTCACAAACAATCAATGGAGATTGGTGGGTACTGACAAAAAAGCCATAGATCAGGCTTGACAGGGTCCGTACCCCCGGGTTCGGCAAACATTGCATATACTCTTTAGAGTATATAGAAGGGTCAGAAATGGGCACATGGCAGTTCTCCTCACTGTACCGACATAAATGAGCTAATAAATCTGAGTGGCTTATTCTCGATCGATGGAGATGGAAGGTGTGGGGTGAGGGAAACTAGTCCGGTTGTTCTGAGGACTACAGTATGAAAACAAAGAGAAGGAAATGCAGGTGCAAAGTTGGTTGTTCGCCAGCGCGGCAGCCGACAGCAGCGTCGAAAATAGGTCAGGGAGTTGTTCGGGCTATATGAGGGGAAAGTTGACGCCCATTGGGTAGAATGAAAGAAAAGTGTCGTCTTGCGAGTGGTCAGCAGCACGAGGGAAAGAGCCGAGTCGGCAGTGTGTTGCTACTATAAGCTAGTTTATTACTTTTCCAAGCAGTTATTGCGCTACATTTTCTACATTTACTTGGCGGCTTAATGTTAGACGTCACACTATCTCGGATTTTTGAAAGGTGGCTGTCACCATGGTGGTGGTTTCCATCATGGACGTGGTGGGCAGGCGACGCCTCCTGCTCTTTTCCTGCCTGACGTGCGTCGGCGCCATGGCCACCATCGCGGCGCTCTATCCAGTGTCGAATGGCAGTGCGCAGCCCCCAGGTGGATCACTCGTTCAGCGCTTGCCCATTCTCTTCTTGGGACTCTACATCATGGGTGCGCACAAAAGAATTTATATTTATTATTGCACAAGCGTACCAACGTAGTAAGGATAGTAATGAAGAACGTGAAAACGAAATATGAGACGAGAGTGAAGCAGGTAGAACAAAACATACTTTTTAAATGAATCGAATGAAGAGGTTGGCCAGAAAAGCGGTATTTTTGTCATGCTACTTCTCACGGTGGTAATTAGACAAGGCAGAAAAATGGGATTCATTTATTGATTGATTGATAGACTGATTGATTGATTGATTGATTGATTGATTGATTGATTGATTGATTGATTGATTGATTGATTGATTGATTGATTGATCGATTGATTGATTGATTGATTGATTGATGACATGTGGAGATTAACGTTCCAAAACCACCATATGACTATGAGAGACGCCGTAGTGGAGGGCTCCGGAAATTTCGACCACCTGGAGTTCTTTAACGTGCACTCAAATCTGAGCACATGGGCCTACAACATTTCCGCCTCCATTGGAAATGCAGCCGCAGCAGCTGGGGTGCGAACCCGCGACCTGCGGTGAGCAGCCGAGCACCTTAGCCACTAGACCACCACGGCGGGGCGCAGAGGAAGGGAAAGGTTCGCGCACAGGTTCGAATCCTATCGACTGCGCCCTTGTGATAACGAGAGCACAGAAACAACGCCCAATCTCTCTGCTGCACTGTTTTATTCTGTTATGTGCCGGTGGCAAGCCCACACCCCACAAAGCAATTCTGCGCATCGATTCAGTCATCGCAGACTACAGATAACGGTAGTCAGCACAAAAGGTTACTACTCAAACAATTTCCTGCGCAGCGACATGTATTAAGCGTGAAAGTGTTTAAAGTGTTTATAACATGACATATGTTTTCAAGACGAGCACCTCTATATACCTGTCTCGCTTAGAAACCCTAACAGTCACAGGAAGTTGTGTTGACCGTGGTCTACATGTTAACGAGTGCTCAAAGGTTTCTCCTCTGGAAGAGGTTGAAAGTGCAAGTGATCCATGACACGCCTAATTAAATTATATTTCAGTCATGTGTTCAAGACACACGCACAGCATATAGTGAATAGTCTCTGACGTGTGGCACACAATGTAGACGGGGTTTTTGCTCCTGTCGAATATTAGAAGGAGCAACTTTGTATGCGGACCACCCAGCCTCAATAGGTGCAGTAGTCGATTAGCATTACCACTATAGACACCACCATTCGTGGTGGTCTATAGTGGTTATGATACTCGATTGTCAACGAGAAGGTTGCAGGACCGAGCGCCAGCCGTTGAGAATGAATTTTCGATGGAGACGAAAAGCTAGATTTCCGTGTGCACGTTAAAGAACCAAAGGTGGTCATAGTTTCCTCAGCCCTGCATAGCATATTCTCTCATTAAGAGTCAAGAAAGCTCGACTCGCACGCAGGAACCATTTTAAGCAGATGTTTTTTTTTTCTGAAAATGTACAATGTATGCGCACGATGATGTCTTTCACACTCGCCAAACTTTGAAAAGTCAGGTAAATGACTAACTTAAACGTTTTGGTGAAGTGGTGCTCATTCCAGAATACGTTTGCCTCACGAAAAAAAAAAAATAGGGGCACTGTTGATGCTGACAATTGCTGGCCGCTATAAAGCGTAAATATGGAAAAAACATATATATCCCTTTATGAGAGCTGTGAGTATAGTGACAGGGATTTTGAACAGCGGCGATGAAATAGCTCGCAGTTGAAAACTCTATGCCATTCTCAACGTTCTGCGCACTAAAATACATTTAACCAGCCTTTAGCCATGAAACCTACACAGAATACTTAATGTGGTTTTGTGTGTGGCATGTCTACTGTGCCATTAAATATTCAGCCATATTGTTTCATACCTGCATATCCGCCTGTTACACAAAGTTAATGATAAACTACATTAGCGAAATCAAATATTTTACGTTAGCTCTCAAGAATAAAGGTTTCAGTCGCACAACGAACGATTACCCCAACAAGGCGATACTATCAATTGTGTTTCGTAAACACATACCACTTTATTTTCGCGGTGGCTGTGATTACTGCCACACGAAGTCGTAATGAATCTCTGAGAAAACTAAGAAATGGTCGCCTATCAATAATTCTTAACCAATTAGTGCAAGGTTAATAGCAAAATTTACGAGTTCGAGCTTCTGAAATCATCAGGCACATACACGGATGATAAAATTTGAAAGTAGCAACAATTTTCCGAAAAGCGCTGCTAATCTCTCTGGGAAAATTAAGTGTTCCTTCAGTAATTTTGCTTGGTTCAGGCGTAAAATCTACCTGAATCTCAATGTTACTTTGTAGCGAACTCTCAGAACGCGTAGCGCTAAACTATTGCTTTTGTTAGGCTGCAGTCAATACATATACGCCTTGCCAGCTTCAATTGAGTCATGTGTTTACATGTTGGAAAAATGTTGCATTGTGTACGCGTTAGAGAAATTCTTATTTATTTGGTCAGAGATTTCATTTGTAGTGCAAACAGCATGCGCCTGTAGAACTTTTTCACCTTATAACGTACGGTCGTATTATTCGGATAGAACTGATGTTTTAATCGTCTATAGTTTCTTCGCGATACAAAACACCTACTGTAATAAAAGGCAGTGCTCATTGCACCATGTTTTAATGCCCATTACTGTCATAAGTGGGCCTACAGTCAAATACTAAAAAGTTGGGTCTAACTTTCACGGAAGACTAAGGTCACACAGTCAATAGTTTACATTGATAAATAGTACAATAACAAGACTGTACACTTAATGGATAGAAAATATGTGTCAAAAGTCTCTTTTCGACATCTTCGGGGATATTTCTTAATATCGCGTTGCAGATTTCAAAGCGAATTTGTGTGTTTTGGCTGCACTGGCTCATCAAAATTTACTGAAACTTGGTATTTTAGAATCTGGCTGCTTGAGAAGACAATGTGCGTCCTTATATATATATATATATATATATATATATATATATATATAGGAATTGCCGCTTTTGCTAGACTATAAAGCAACCACGATTATAACGCGGGAAGGCGGAGGGCTGTTAATTTCACCCAGAATGAAAAACCAAAACAAAAAATATGATAGAATTGAGGGAATTATTGCACTTTTGAGAAAAATTCAACTTATGCCATTTCACTGTTGAATTGTAACACGAGGTTTGACTTCCGGTAACGAAAATGTGCAGAAAAAAGCTTGCGTTACATTCCAGCAAATACAGTGCATGAGCCCCAGAAGATGCCGTCAAAATTTTTATTTCATGGTGGGAACTTTACGGTGTCGTTGTCCCTGGCGTCTTCATTTTGCGCGTTTTCTCGCTTAGAAAGCGTCTTGCAGTAGCATGCGCTATCTTTTTTTTTGTTTTATTTTCATCGTACACGCCTCGGTCAAACAGGTGTTACGATGCTCGTCTGTGGACCTGAAGGTCACGGGTTCGATCCCTGCTTGGACAGTCCCATTTTCTTGGTGCAGAAATTCCAGGAGCCTGTGTGCTGTGCAATGTGAGTGGACGTTAAGGAACACCAGATGGCCGAAAGCTTTTGACTCTTCTACTACGGAATCGCTCGTAATCGTACCGTGGTTTTGAGGCGTAAACCTTTGGGTACTCAAATTAGCACTTTTCAATCGTCGTCGAAGCGTAATTTACTAGTATGAGAAGAATCGTTTTCCTCTTTCGTATTCGTTTAACTCTGTCGATGCGTTACTGTCGTAACCTCGTGCCACCATGACCTGCCACAGATTCTCTTGATCTTAATTTCTCATTTGCATTTTGTTTATCTATTGATGAAGTTAATACTGTGGCAAAGTTCTAGGTTAAAGAAGAAGTTGAGGAGAGCTGGCAGATTCAATGAGATGGGAACTCCTCAGGTAGGAGATAGCCGAAACAAAAGGAAGGTAGGAAGAGAAAAGTGGAAGCTGGCCATGAAAAGTTCGTAAACAATAGGCGTGTCCTGGAGGTGACGTTTCAGCAAGTGACTTTGTCTTCTTTAATGCTGAAACTGTATTACAGGTTTCAAACGTTGAATCAAATAAAACCACACATCAAAATATCGGTCGCCACAACACGCTGTGTCGAAAGTTGCATAAGGTGGCGCTTAGAACAAAAAAGGCCGCATAATGATGCCCTGCGTGTGTGTTTTCGTTTTGCTCACGTGCACTGATGAAAATTAAAAGCAGGGGTATTTTGTTGAGCTGGCGAGCTGTTCTCTCAGTATTCCCTCCATATGTACTAGTAGCTGCAGGTTGTAATAGTACTACCATGGCAAATTCACAAATAAAACCAAACCTTTTGATAATATGTCTTTCTGTTATTACTATAGTAAATACGCTAAAGTAATTATATTCCCTGTCCTTAATACACTAAGTAGTAAATTGACGAGAACTGAGAAACAATGATGTCAGGGAAAGTATATGGGTTATAGAAGTAATTGTACTGTAAATGTGAAAAAGGAAAAGTGGACGAAAAAAATGGGGGACCCTTAAGCTTCGCATTGGAGAGTTGAACGCGATAGTGAAATCCGGCCCCTAGTGGACCCTTCAACCGCTAAGTGCATACTTCTTCTTATGTTTTGTTACGTACACACGCACGCACACAAACACGCACACCGTAGCATTGACCAGTGCGCGCTATTACCGCCACGGTGGTCTCGTGGCTAAGGTACTCGGCTGCTGACCCACAGGTCGCGGGTTCAAATCCCGGCTGCGGCGGCTGCATTTCCGATGGAGGCGGAAATGTTGTAGGCCCGTGTGCTCAGATGTGGGTGCACATTAAAGAACCCCAGGTGGTAGAAATTTCCGGAGCCCTCCACTACGGCGTCTCTCATATTGATATGGTGGTTTTGGGACGTTAAACCCCACAAACCTAACCTATTATCGCCGAATGGACTCGTTTTCTTCGTGACACCTGTGGAACAAAATGCGTTAAAGGTGCCCGAAAACTCTTTTTCAAATAACCAAGGAATGAATTTACTAGAAGAGCTTATCGCCTCACGAATTCAACGCCACAAAAATTTCAAGAATCCGTCCAGTGCGAGTGGAGTTACAAAGGTTTGTCGCATGCTGCAATTGCATTCTTTCTTCTGTCTTTCCGACGAAATCACTGGAAGCGAAGCAGGGTGGGGTGGCAGGGCAAAGAAACTACCGAGCTTCGGGACCTTGAGCACTTTTTTTTTCTTCGAATGCGCGGTTTTTATCAGTGTGATCGCGCGCGCACGCGTCGACAAGTAGCGGCCTCCCACGTCCATCTCGGTAACTTGATTTTTTGCTCACATACACACAGACGATTTTTCGCCCACAACCAACAGGGCCGACGCCGGCGGCGAGTTTTCTGTGACACGAGCTCTTTAACGCTGCCCCGCCGCGGTGGTCTAGTGGATAAGGCACTCGGCTGCTGACCCGCATGGCGTGGGTTCGAATCCCGGCTGCGGCGGCTGCATTTCCGATGGAGGCGGAAATGTTGTAGGCCCGTGTGCTCAGACTTGGGTGCACGTTAAAGAACCCCAGGTGGTCGAAATTTCCGGAGCCCTCCACTACGGCGTCTCTCATAATCATGAAGTGGTTTTGGGACGTTAAACCCCACATATCTATCTATCTCTTTAACGCTATCACGTTAAAAGATAACTTCCCACCGGCAAGATGTGAAGCTGCGACCTTTGAATAACGCGTCCGATGCTCTATCACTGAGCTACGGTGGCGGTCGACATCCCTCCGTCCACTTTATAAAGTATACATGTGCCTTCAAACATGAGAGCTTGAGTTAGCACTACCTGATGCCACTACGACGAGTGTGGAGTGCTCTTATTGCCAGTAAGATGGGGCAATGAGCGCGCGTCACCACATCATCCCGACATGGAGACGCGCGCTCTCATCTCCCACGCGTGCTTTGCCCCACGGAGAGGGAGCAGGGTTTACGCTAAAGCGCGCGCTTATGTCACGGTGGGCACGATTTTACGTCTTGGCTGGCCTTGGGCTTTCACTGAAAAGATTCTGTTGTAGTTACCGCACAAAGGTCACTGCAATCGTTGTACAGTCTCCGTTTGCGAAAAGGGGACGCTTTTCAGACACAGCGAAGTAACAACTAAGACGCTTACTCGTGTCATTATATACCTGTAAGTACGTTTTGTGCATAATTTGTGCGAAAGAAATCCGAGGCAAGTTTAGACCTGCTCGCCATTCTGCGTTTGACCTTCCAATTCGTTGCTATCGCGTTGATTGCTTCGCTTTCGCGGCAAAGCTGTGACTTTTTAAAAAGAGTCTACCTTACCGTGCTGCAACATTCATCAAGTGCCACCCGGTAGATCTGGGAATGTAGTCATCAAATGCTAACCATAGCAGTCATCAGTAGCAAACACGTGCTCATGTTATATTTTCTAGCTGATACAAGAAAAGAAAATATCTATCGGATACGATGCGAAATGAGCATTTCACGCAAAAAAAAAAACAATTTAAGGTCTAGCCTACCCGATTCAGAGACAAATTAAATCGAAAGCTTGGTTTCCATGGGCTATGGCAATTAGCTTTTATATTTTGTCATGACAGCAGAACTCTATTGATTTGATTTGTGGGGTTTAACGTCCCAAAACCACCATTTGATTATGAGAGACACCGTAGTGGAGGGCTCCGGAAATTTTGACCACCTGGGGTTCTTTAACGTGCACCCAAATCTGAGTACACGGGCCTACAACATTTCCGCCTCCATCGGAAATGCAGCCGCCGCAGCCGGGAATCGAACCCGCGACCTGCGGGTCAGCAGCCGAGTACCTTAGCCACTAGACCACCGCGGCGGGGCATGACAGCAGAACTCGAAACACACGGTGTTCCTGTAGCACTGAAATGTTAATAAAGCATCGTTTCTCAATTTGGGAAGTCAGAGGATGGTACATTATTCCAAGAGTATAAATAAGCACGATAGTTTGCTTTTGATTAATTAGGGGCAAAATTTTTTGTGTCGGACTGTTGTTCACTTCCACTGAATAGCGTTCAAATCATGCTGGCTTTTAATCCAGCCAAATATCACCCCCCCCCCCTCTCTCTCACAACGTGTTCGCTCTTGCCTGCAACATCGAGCACCCGACGTCACTTGGCCGAACTGAAAGCCAACAAAGGCGCTCGAGTGAACAGCATAATGATATACGATAATCACCTATGGCCACTGGCATCGCATATGCACAGCTTTCCAACATCTGGCCGCAAACCTCTACGGCTGATCTCTCTGTATACAAGGCTCTACATTTTGTATTGCCTTTCATGCGAGTTCCGTTTGAAAATTGGCTTCAAACTGCCGGCAGCTGACGCCCGCACGGACTTTTTATCATTGCAGGCTTCATTTTTTTTGCCATCTATTGTAAATTTATGCTCGATGCAGCTGAGAGGGTACGTGGGGCAAAAAAAACGAATTAGCAGTATTTTTAAATATTTCGTGCTAGATTATCCTATATTTCGCACGTGGAAATATTATGTAACACAAGGAGCTATGTTTTGGTTATCTATTTTGTAAACAGAATCATACTAGACTTTAATAATAATATATGAGGTCCTAATTCCCAATACCACGATATACTAATGAGGAGTGCCGTAGTATATAGGCGAGAGGACTGCGGAAATTCCGACCATCTGGTGTTCTTTAAGCTGCGCTGACATCGCACAGTACAGGAGTCTCAAGCACGTCGCCTCCATCGAAATGCTGCCGCCGCGGTCGGGATGGAACCGGTGATTTTCGGGTGCGCAGCCGAGTAGCGCATCGGCCGCACCACTGCGGCGGACACAATGAGCGTCGAGGTTCCCCTGAAGAGCAAATGCGTTTCTCGTCGGCCATCCCTTCTTGCCGCTCAAGTGGCCATTCATTTGCTGCGGCATTTCTTTCTAGGGCGGCAAGTAGGAATTCATGTGCGTTACAGTTGGCCTCTCGCGAAGTGGTTGTCGCCTACAGCGTGACACCCCACAGTACTTCAAAAAAGCCTCTTTCAATCAAATAATCTATCTATCTATCTATCTATCTATCTATCGATTTCCTTTTTCACTTTTGATGATCGGAAAATTTAGCTGGAAAAATTACAGGCCGATGCTATGTGTAGCGTACACGTCCGCAAGCTGCGAATGATCGCAAGAGAAACGAAATTAGGTGGCATAAAGCAGCCGTAAAAGCGTTCCGTGATAAGTCTATTGTATGTTGTTTCAAAATACAATGACGAATTGTCGACAGCAAAAGTTTGCGGGATGTGCAGTGCGTGGTGGAGCGGCGGAAAGCGGCGTTGACGCGCCACTTACTGTGCCGCGGCGTGGTGTAGAGGTTATACCGTACGCGGCCTCGGCAATTAGCAACTGTGCGTTCAGACGACGCGCCGCTGCTGGATCTAATCTTGGAAGCCGTGGCCGATAACCTCGACACCACGGTACACGTCCCAGTATAGGCGGCGCAGCAATGCAGTTTCCCGCTGCTCCGCTACGCGCTGCACATCCCGCTGTTGACAGTACTTTACATATTTACATAAACTTTCCTAAAATTAACTAGAAGGTACTCTGGCGCTGCGATCGTTTAGCGACCATGGGAATGATGGGTAGTGCAGATATTTGCCTAGTTTTCGATCTTGCGGGCGGCAAATCGTACTTGCGGCTTCGTTTATTGCTGTTCCGGTTTCGTTTTGAAAGAAATATTCAACCCTTTTGAACTTCGTGACCCCATTTGGAAACGTAAGTCTAAGAAATAGGGTGGTGAAGCGCAACCGCTGAACATTTCGTGATTTTTTGTGTGCGAGAAAGCAGCTCGAAGCCACACGAACACACATAGAGTCAAAAGCAGGCCACAAGTACGAAGATTAGACAAATGCGTGTACTACCCATCATTCCCGTGCTCGCTGAAGCGCCGTGCGTCGCAGCTCGCATAGACAGTAGCGCCAGAGTTCCTTCTAGTGTATATAAGGAAACTCTGCGCATATTTGTACCACAAATCACTTAGAACATAGTAGGGCGTCTTACGTGTTAGAGTGGGCTTCCGTAGGGTTGTGGTAACAAGAACTGGTACTTATGTCAACTCGTAGCTGCAGCCATGCACTGTAGGTATTGAATTAGTAAAAACAGCCAACGTCAGACAATAAAAAGCTATTTTCACAATTTAAGCGTTAATAAGCGTAGCCTGCTAGTTGAGAACCTAAAACTGAGTGATTAGTCATCATCATAACGATTATCATCATCGTTCATTATTAGCGCATGGGGAGGCCCTGTAGTTAAATAAACTGTCAGGAGGACCTACCATTAGCAATTTTGCAAAATAGTAAATAATACAGGCTGGCAATAACGGAATAATATACACTGAAGTTAATGAAGCAGATAGTCAATTGCAAAAAAGGTGGTCAGAATAACAGAAGGTTTTGTTATGTACAAACAACTTAAGTAGATGCTAATCTAAGGCAATAGAAAGGTAGCAATTGACACGTTATGCGAACAAGGCAAAGACGTACCAATGAAGGCTAGTTTAATTTAACAAATACTTAAATGAAAGTTCTTCTTACAATATCTCAAGCGAAGCATAAGTGCGCAGCGAAAGACTTGAATTTTCAAAGAAAATGAAAAAAGAGACGATGGTAAAGGCAGAATAGAAGCAAGAAACTACGGAATTCAGATCAATAAAAATGTTTGTGTTAAAACCATTAAACAAAGGTCAGAGGTTGCTTTTTCGTCATCTTTGCCATTGTAAGTGTTCATCTGTTCATTTTGCAACCGATCACGTCTCTGTGCTCGACGTCGCAATATTATGGGCATACTTACAGAGAAACACTCAACAAAATTTGCAGTTCAATTACGAACAGCTGTAGCAGGTGAAAGTCATAAGACACGTACCTGCGGCTGCTAATCTGCATCAGTCATTGCGAAAGGTAGCACATGTTGTTTTTTGAAAAATTTCGCCATTGAAGTGTTCGCTTGCCCGGTATGCATGTAAAAACTGCCTTATCTGATTTCAGCCGACACAGACCAAGCAGGTTTTAATGTAGCGAGGAAAAGTGACATTTTCAGCAGACTGCTGTACTCTTTGGCTACGTTTTTTTCTTCAAGGTGAACAATATGTTTAGGTGAAGTGAGGAATGAGAGTTGTTTTTTTTTCGACTATTTTTGGTCGAGCACCTGCTTAGCCAGGGTTTCCTGAATGACCAGAAAAAGTCTATTAAAAAAAATCCTTTAGTATCGACTATTCTTAGTTCAATTAAAGAGTTATATCGGATGCAAGTGATATCGAACATACGTTTACTTTAGACAAATCTCAATTACCTGTCCCAATATTTATTGAAAATTATTCATTGAACTATTGAAAGAGAGAACGGCTTTTTTGCAAGCAACTACGACCATTGCACCACCTCGTCGAGCAGTTTTTAACTACGCGCTTTTTTTCTAGCTGGCCTCTGTGATCTGTTACTACGGATTAAGCATCCGCTAACAACAGCAATCCACTGCGATACAGCTTAGTCGAGGATGGAAGTTGCTTCCCATTAATCTTAAGTTGACAGTTAGGTGTCGTCCCGTGTGACCTGTCGGTCAAATTCACCGCAGGTTGGCGTTTTTTAGAGCACCCCAATTCTTCGTGCAGCGACTCGCTCACCAGCTTTCTATCACTGAACGATTGGTGCAGGGCAATATTGCATAGTGCGAGCATGACTACTAAACACAACATTGTGTTTGTTTGAACTTCAAAACTCGCCGTGCTTCTGTGCTGCAAAACATATGCTTCTTTGTGCACGCTGGCTTCTTGGCAGCTAAGTTAATAACTGCGGAAACAATGTTACCAAACTTCATTCACATCAAAATTACAGCCAATACAAAGCGCCAGCTCTTCTGCTGCACTTCAGTAGGTGAAGTAAGTGCCAGTTACCCCTTTTCAGCACTTGAGATTTTTTTCGTTTTTTTTGGTAGAATTAGACTGTCACCTTTGACGCATGTATAGAAGGCAGCTCGCATCTCTTAGACCAACAGTTTTGTCGTTCAAAACGAAGCATATTAGTTATCGCTTTCTTGATGTCGGTGAACGGCAAGTCATGGTCATCGTCCACTCATTGCGCAGTCACGTATACCCACATCCCTGCATGCCGAAAAGTGACGTATACAACCACCATGATGCCTCAAGCTTTGATCTTAATGAACCTTATGGCGCTTTTGAAGCTTTACGTTCACTTGCTCGATCCCCTATTTGCAATAAGGTCATGAATCAGCATGAGCCTATCAGCACCCATAATTTGTAGACAGTAGAGAATACTGTGCTTCAGAACAATATTTACAGCAATAGCAATTGTATTGTAATGAGTTACATCATAAAGAAGGCTATCTGCAACATCACAACTGATTCCGTGAACGAGGTGAGTCTAAAGCACGCATTGAGGGGTATGCCTTCTTGGTGTACGTCCCACGTGGTCTTTACCGCCTGTACTGGCTGTACCGTAAGTGTACACGCCTCATCATCACTTGTACTCCGTATTCTTTTATGCGGGCGTAATCGTCGGGCGTCGCAGCTTCCATATACACTAGCGTCGAACATCCCTGTGTTGTACTGCTGTGCAACTATTGCGTTCGATGTCGCTTCCACGGCAGGCTACTCGCTCGGCCTAGGTCCCGTGGTTTGGGTGCTCGGCGCCGAGCTCGTGTGTTGCCGAGGCAGGGGCATGTACCTCGCCGGAGTGTGCGCTTTTAACTGGGCCTGCGTCCTCTTGGTCACGTGGTTCTTCACGAGCGTGCGGGACACCATGCAGCTGACCGGACTGGCCTCGTTCTTCTGCATGGTCACCATAGTGGGTGCTTTCCTCTTGATGCTGTTTATGCCGGAGACCCAGGGACAGAGCCTCGAACAAATTCTTCTGGGCAACTTCAGACAGCCAGAGGGCACCTCGGGACACTCGCCCAAGTCATTCCTCGGAAAGAGGATGTAGCGAGCACGCATCTTTCTGCCTCAGTGTTCGCGTTCACCGCCTTGTGCTGTGTCACAGATTGCTTCACTAACCGCAGTTTCGAAACTATTTCTTTGTTTTCTCTCTCGTTACTCAGCCTTCAAAACTTTAATATATGTATTGATAAACAACATAGACGCTATTACCCTTTCCGAAAATAGGTCATACTATGCGCGTTTCTGATAGAAGTTTTAGAAAATATATAGCACATGCTGTGAGGTTCGATGTTGTGCGAAGCAAAATCGAGAAGCTGCCAATGCCTGATACACTTACTTTCACTCGAGCGTAATGAGTAGGAATATTTAGGGCCGAGACGTTGACTACATTGGCGACTGAAGTATACTAATGCCTAAAGGCTACTTGTGTCGTGCCAGACCATCCAACGTAGTATTGCACTTGTAGTCTGAGTATTCTGACGTCATCGTGACTCACAGTGACGTTACGAATATGCCACAAATTACGGTGATCTGTGGAGCCATAATAGTGGCATAGCTGGAGTCATTGATGAAGTCATGTTAAAACGCAGTAATGCAATGTTGGTACACTGACCTCACACAGGAACTCGCTTGTGTATCACGTCGCATTTGAGAGACTTCTTTGTTTTTTGTTGTGTTATTCATGTTGATGTGTAACACGTCTGCCAATGCATCGTCATGTCTCACCGAATCTTTACAACTTTTCAACTCGTGAGAAAAATGCTCTACGGCCTGTTGGCTTTTATTAGTGTACTACATATTACTTTGGGGGCCTTTGTGGTGTCAGATACAGATCATACAGCGCAGCTCTTTGGTGATGTAGAAGGCAAAAAGGAAATGAACAAAAAACTTGAAGAGAAAACGAAAAGCATTGGAAAAAGATTTCAATAACAACTGAATTCAGGGTAGTCTGTAATGGCACGTGCATACATTCTTCCCAAGTTGTTTGCATTGGTATGAGAACGCGTGCACAGCTGTGCTCACATTTTGAATAAGGAAGCAGCGTACTTGTATGTAATTTTCTGTTCATGTATAGGGTTTATTCTGCATAACAGAATGCACTTTCTCGCCGGATGAGTATGAAGCTATTCAAATCAGCGTGTGCCATAAAAAGTATATGAACGAGCGTAAGCCATAAACAAGGATCTTCTGATAATTGGCTTTGTGTTCAGAAACAAGAGTATCTTCAAGAGGTAATGAATCGACCCTAAAGCTTTGTCAAAACAAAATTAAGCAAAAAGCAGGCTTGCAACCACATGCGAAAAAGAAACTTTGGAGCTCCCACTTTACATACAGAGCTGCTCACACTTTTCGAAATTGGCAGCGGCTGCTGTTTGGCGTCAAACAGGTTAGAATGCCAATAGCAGACGTGAATCTGGTGGAGAGTTTTGTATCAGATACACTTCTTGCCGTGAAGTGCTGTCACGTGCCGGCGCCTCAGTCGATAGCGTATTAACACTACCCAGTGTGTCATACTCGCGCGGAGAGTGTGCAGGCAACGGAAGAGGGCGATCGTGTTTCATCACGCAAGCCCCAGGTCATGAAACGCGCTGACCTAACTTCTTGCCGCTACGAACTTCTTTCTTGCTTGCAGAGCGCTAATCATAACCAAAGACGAGACAAGAACGGGGCCTACGGCGTAGAGTTTTCTAAAGTACATTAGAAGGAACTCTAACTGTGGCTCCAGTTTTAAGGGGAGCGGCAATGCGCGGGACTTCAGTCCTCATGGGTTGGATGGCTAGTGCTTGCATTTGACTACACTTTGTTATTTCAGCTCCACTAGGCTCCGTGTAACCTGGAGCTGCTCTATCATAAGGCAAAGCTCCTCGAATGCCTAGCAGTTGCACTTTACTGCCTTAGCCTTTTTTTATGCTCAACAGTTCGAATCTGCTCGCAAAGTTCAAAATGGTCCACTAGTTCATTCGAAACAGGCTGAGCACACAATAAACAAAGAAGCAAGTGCGTTCGAAACCGAGAAGCCTGAAGACTAGACGTACACGTGTATATATAATGAATTATTCCCATAGTGACTGAACGATCGCAGCGCCAGAGTTTCCTCTAGTAAACACTGTTGGAAACTCTAAGGCCTATGGTACAGGCTCACGTGAACCTAAATGTATCGAAGACTCATCGTATGAAAACGACTCATCAGGAAACTCACGAAGCCCTCAAGTAGCTGCCTGAGTCGACTCCAGACTTTCAGTTGGTGGCTATTTCACGCCGATTGGCTGATTTTAGACTCATTTGATTATCTAAATTTCCTCTTGGCAACATGGCTTTTTGCTCAGTACTTTTAATGTTCTGGTTTTGCTTATTCAAAATGGTGTTATTTAGTCACCTGCTGTATATACTCTGTTCGTAATACCACTCTGGTTCTACTTGACCGCAAATTTGGCTATAACAGTCAATGACATGGCTGCTTTGGCTCCATTTGGCTTGAGTTTTGGCACCTTTTCAATTCCACCCAATGGCAACCCTGCTCAACTTTGAGCAACAAGCCATGTTCTTCTAAATGCAAAGAATTTCTTAGCCAACTGCAAGTGCTTTTGGTGTCTATATGCGTCTGTGTGCTCTCGTAATGACTCCCATAACTTGGTGTTAACCAAAATTAGTAAGAGAGGGTTTGAAAATTAGCAAGAGAGCTGGTTTGACGAATGTGACGAGCTGGTAAAGAAATGAATAACATCGCAATCCGGTCGCGTACGTCGTCAAACAGTTCCCGCCAAAGAGTGGCACATTCCAGCGGGCGGGTATGTGCCACTGGTATGCGGTTATGTGCCACAGATGATTGACACTTGGTATTTACCTAAGAATGACAAGAACACACATGGGAAGCTTGAGCGCTTGAGCGTCAAGTAAAACCTTACATCGGCAGCGTTTAACCGACTAGTGCAAACAATAAATGCAGAATCCCAGCAGGAGTCGAGCCCAAGCATTCTGCGTGAGAATCAAGCATTCTTTGACAGAGCCACGCCAGGTTTTGGAACTACTTTTCAAGTAGACCATAATGAGCATGAAACGTCAATGGTGGTTGCAGTGATGTCTGTCCAATTTTATAATCATTACACATCTGTTCCTATGACATAGTCGTCACGTCAGGCTAACATCAATAGTAGTAAGGGTCTCTATACGCTGAAGTTAATTTATGTAGCACTATCAAGAGCTACCACCCTGACAAGCTCGAGCGCTTCATATCAGCTTATCGCTTCTGGTGTTGCTAATACTCATGTTCCTGTTGGCATCGTTGCGCAAGTGCAAAGAACTGTTTATATGAACATGTGTAACTCTTCATCTTATGTCTGTGCTTGTGACATTTATACATATATTTGGCATTACTTCATGACGTGTGACTCAATGAAAAACAAACAATAAGGCCAGTTCCTCTCCTCATACTTCTCATAACGTCGATTCCAAAAATACGTCCTATTTTCTTTGCTTCTCAGTAGATGTTTGATACTCTCCGGCTACCCTCTGCAACCTTCCTGCCACTGGTGTGAATTTGCATGCACCCGTGACTGGAGGTATTGCATATTGGCGCACCTCACCTTATTTTTTTTTCACTCCTGGTAGACAGGTCTACCTTTGACTGAGCAATAACGTCATGTAGTGGGGACAGATGGTGACATAAGGTTTGTTCGCTCCCGTGTCCAGTCTGCCATGCGGTTAGTTGCGTTACCGACATTCAATTGGAGGACGTTTGAACGTCGTTTTCGAGTGCAGAATGGCATAGCGTAATCCCGCCCCACGTATCGCCTTCTCAAGCGGTAGCCTGCACTTCGCATCTAGGTGGACCCCTCAACCCTGCTCCCTTAGCGAGAAACTTCTGATAGTGCAACACTCTCTGCTCCAAGCTATCGGAGAATGTCTACTGCAAGTACGGAATTCTTCCTTCTATTGGATAGGCTGAGTGCCCACTACACGTCTCTTAGCAAACGCGCTTGGCTAAGTCGCTCCCCGCTTGGTTGATGCGGTTGCTGATGATGATTGTTTGCGTCTTGGCGCTTTGCAATGACTCCGGATTGCAAAACGTCAGCGACGTGAGCGTCAGTGAGAGCAGATCTGGGAACGGGCATGTCATCACTGAGCCAACCACACTGTTCGCGCAAACAAGGCCGACGCTGATCGCTACTCAAGGAATGATTTGAAATATACAGACATACCATGGCCCGATGAAGGAGCAGCATGAGCTTTGCTTCTTCACAGGTGTTCGCGAAATGGAGCTGGCTGGATTTCTAAAAATTATCTAGGAATAGGCCCCGTCCTTGTGTTTTCAGAATATGTACACTATTATCTGTTTAGGTTGCAAGATTGCCTTCCTAATATTTTTGGCGGAGACCAAGCTGAGCTGCCGTTTTCGACAGTTGCGGGTAGCAAAAACAGTTTCCGAGACTTGGGGCTCCCGTTTTCCAAACACCGTGTAATGGCCGCACTAGCCATTTTGTCCCCAATTGTCACGTTCTATTTCTCAGGTTTTGTTATCACCCCGATACATTACACAATTCTCAGCGCGAACCGCACCTGCAGTTTTCGAGAAGCTTCAGGACTGTAGTAAATCATTTCGATAGGATCACGCCAACTCCGCGACCTGTACAGATTATTCTGGAACCTACGCCACCGCCAGCGATAACGCTAGAGCATTCGATGGCAAGAGTATAAATGCCGACGCACTTCGCCGCTTGTCAGTAGTTCATTGATGGCCGACGGTCCGTTCACTGCTATCTGTGCAAGACTGCGACTGTAATCAGATTTTCCGTTTACCGGGCACAGGTTCACCCAAATAAACAGTTGAATCCCAACATAAAGTCTCCTGTCTTCGGCCACTTCACGACCCCGTGACATGTGCACTATTATCCGTTTAGGTTGCCAAATTGCCTTCTTATACTTTTTGGTGGAGGCCAAGCTGAGCTGCCTTTTTCCATAGTTCGGGGTAGCAAAAGCAGTTTTCGAGACTTAGGGCTGCCGTTTTCTAAAGACCGACTGACTGGACGGCTGAATGTGACATGTTTTGTGTTTAGGTGCTACTGGAACTGGACTTTCAAAGCGTGAGGTGGCTCTTAATCTCCGTGTAATGGCTGCACTAGCCATTTTGTCCACAATTGTCGAAAACAAATCAGTGGTCATGTCATGATAACATGATGTACATGTGAAATGTGTGGTACGTTAGGAAAATCTTTATTTATAGCGTCCTGAGAAGTGCCACCTCTCAGGTGGCATTTAGCTATACCCAGGCCTTCAAAAGAATCACGCACATGAAAGCTGTGCTGAGGGAACAATTATTTGTCGAAGCCGTGTGAAATTTTACCGGTCTTTCAATTTATTTATCTATTTCATGATACTGTCAACATACACTGGGTCATTACAGGAGTGGAGCACAAGAAAGGAAGGTGCAAGAGTGCTACGTCCCACAAAATCAAAATAGCATGATGTACATGTGAAACATTCATAGGAGGTGCAAGCGTTTATGTTAGATACAAACATGATAAAGCAAATAAACTGTACCAACACCAGAACACATAATAAAAGAAAAGCACCTTTCGCGAGAAAGATACAGTGTTTTGTAAAATGATAGTGTGATAACTTTCCTGTGAGGAATACAAGGTAAGCCGCTGGCAAGGGAGCCCAAAATCTAACATTCACTTCAGAACAATACAGACATGGTATAAAAATTAAGTAGAATATATAAGCTTAACATGTTCTATAATTTCACCCAATGATGACACTTGCCCTACAGCATCAGACAGCTCGTTCCATTGTTGGATAGGCCTAGGAATAAAAGCTAAACTTAAAACAATTGATAGATGATTGATATGTGATTGATATGTGGAGTTTAACGTCCCAAAACCACTCTATAATTATGAGAGACGCCGTAGTGGAGGGCTCCGGAAATTTAGACCACCTGGGGTTCTTTAACGTGCACCCAAATCTGAGCACACGGGCCTACAACATTTCCGCCTCCATCGGAAATGCAGCCGCCGCAGCCGGGATTCGAACCCGCGCCCTGCGGGTCAGCAGCCGAGTGCCTTAGCCACTAGACCACCGCGGCGGGGCCAATTGATAGATGCAGAAGGTGAAGAAATGTACATAGTGCGTCTTTGCCTAAAGTAAGTGTCACTTTGGATGATAAAGTAGTCACTCTTGTTTATGGTGATAAGATTGTGAATGATAAGGAAAATAAATTTGTCCTAGATTCTAAGGACTGCAAGTTGACAATTTTGTTAAGTTCTGAATAGGAATCATGTCGACGATACTTATTAAAAAAAACCTTAGCGTGAGGCGTTTAATTTTATCAAGTTTAGATTTGTTTGTTTCAGTGTAAGAGTTCCGTAATATTTTCGCATACAGCACAATAGGCCTGACTAACATTTTGTATGCCAGAATTTTAACTTTAGGAGGTGCGCTGTAAACGCGTCTTTTTAAGGGCCAAAGTATTTTCTTTGCCTTATCACGCATGGAATCAATATGAGTATTCCAACTTAAGTCAGACGTTATGGTGACACCAAGGCACTTATAAGCGTACACTCGTGTTAGGACGATGCCGTCAATGGAATATGTATGAAGCATGGTTTTCTTTTTTCCTTGTAACCAACATGACGACAGTTTTCTTCGTGTTTAATACCATTTGCCAAGTGTCACACCAAATTTTAATCCTTTGCAAGTATAATTCAAGGAGAGTGTGATCATGGGGATCATCTACTTTATTGTAAAGGACACAATCGTCTGCAAAGAGCCAAATGGGTACTGTGATATCATGTGGCATATCAATAATAAAAATTGAAGACTACCGGTGGTCCCAAAACACTGCCTTGGAGTACTCCAGATAGAACAGTGGAAGGATCAGAGCGATTGTTTTCAAGCACCACAAGCTGTTATCTATTGGAGGATAGGATGAAAACCATTTAGTGATGAGTGGATTGTTGAAATTTTTTATCAATCTTTAAACGCAATTTAGAGTGAGAAACTTTATCGAAAGCTGTGGCGAAGTGAAGGAATATTATGTCTACCTGTTTGCGATCGTTCAATGCACTAGCAAGATCTTGAGTTAATTCAACCAGCATAGTTACTGTCGAGTGCTACTTACGAAAACCATGTTGCCAACGATCTAGGATATGTAAATTTTACATATTACAGAGATAATTGTTTGGAGACAATGTGTTCAAGCAATTTCGAACACGTACTTATTATAGAAATGGGTCTATAGTTACTGACGTCCAACTTATTACCGCTTTTATGAATAGGCACACTTTTTGCAGATTTCCAGTGAAATGGGAAGCAGCATGTAACAACTGAACACTGACAGACAACTGTGAGGTATTTACCGAACCACTCGGCATATCTATACAAAAACTCATTAGGAATGTTATCAGGACCCGAAATATTTTTATATCTATGTTCAGTAAGATATTTAGTAGCCCTTTTCACTTATTTTGATGTCATTCAAAGGCGGCTGGTGGAAAACTGCATAAAATTTAGGTTCGGTACCATCATCATTTGTAAATACTGTAGTGAAAAATGTGTTAAGAACCTGAGCTCCAATTTGATTATTGTCCGTTTGGACATCACGGAGTGGGTTGATATATTTTCAGAATTTACTGGGAGCGCTTTTGAGGAACGCACTAAGGTAGAGCTGTAGAACCTATTTTTTGAATTTTCGTTTAGTTGCTTCAGTTCTAGGCTCATACCTTTTGATAATACTACTGGTATGAAGGCTTCCGAAGTGTGAACAGGCCTGACGCTTACGCTTTAGTCTTCTTTTAATGTGTATGATATCTCCTGTGGCTAAAACCAAATGTGATTGTGCCAATTGAAAGAATCGCCGGAAGTGACAATTGTAAGTGGAGCAGTGGTCGGTAATGTTGTTGATGATGATGATGGCCTAACAGCCATCATCGCGAGTAGCCTTGTTCTCTTCGAATCTATGAATATGCTGCTCGGAACACTGTAGGTCGTTCGATGGCAGTCTGTAATTACCTGAACATATTGATTGATTGATTGATTGATTGATTGATTGATTGATTGATTTCTTTTTGTAACCTGGCGCAACCAACAATGGGGGATCAGATAGGGGGCTCTCGTTAGATTTTTTTTCATCTCAAGTAGGGCCCGTAGTCAGAAATTTCTTTCGGGGGTGGGTGGTTGCACCGCCTTGATTGTAAAACAACCATTTTTGCTATCTATGACATGGCGAAAACGTTTCGGGGGAAGGGAGGGCACGTTCCCGGTGTGCCATTCCCGAACTACACTCATGTCTCATGTTTAGCGTTTAGCCGGTTTTATGGCCAATACCTATAAGTGGGCGAGGGCCATATCATAGGGGCTAGGCAAGCACTCAAGCAAAAGCGGAGACGAAGAAGAAGAAGAAGACAGCGCCTCGAGCAAGAAGCCGAACCCCCATCGTGGGTTGTGCCAGGATAAAAGGCGCAATCAATTCATTACGGGCTCCCAGTCACAGCGCTTTACACTGAGAGGTTCGACGACGATACCACAGCCTGCGAGATAAAGATGCCCTGGCACTTCACCGACTTGGCGACAGGCAACAAAGTCGAGTTGACGGCGCCCCTGCTGATGACGCTCGGCAGTACCTGGGCCGGTTCACTCTGCGTGGGTACCACCATCGGCTACACCACAGCAGCGCTCACGAGTCTCGCTGGTGGCTCCACCGGTCACAAGTTTGACACTGCCCTGCACGGTGTCTGGTGAGCAGCCATTTCAAGGCATTAGTATTCCAAAGACGTGCTATAGGAGTGAAGTCCCTAAAGTCGGCCACTCAAATGCACAAAAATCCCATGTCATTTCTCGTAACTTTCATATTGAGTCAATTTGCATTCATGTATATGTATATTATATACACGCCCTGCGTTGGACGAAACTTCCCCGCGAGCACTGAAACTGACGTGAACAAACACGGGCTGCCCAGTGCCACAACGCTCATAAGTTCCGTCCCCTAGCGGTAGAAGGAGTGAACTAGAACGTAGGCGCTGGAGAGGGGACATCTGCGCAGGCCAGTAGAACTGTATAGCGGGCTCGTTAGCCCCAAACTGATGCTTTTATATGCTTTAGATTCATGTCCTTGAGTCCCGACAGCAAAAGTGTTCGTGTCGATTATGTACTGTTTTTGAAAGTCGTACTCAAATAATCGATTCTGTAAGCTGAGGATGTGGGGATGAATTGTTCCAAAATCACGGAACACATTGATTACGTATCTGTCAGTTGTTTCTTATCCTCCATAGCAGGCACTACTTGCCGTCAGAGCGCCTACAGCAGACGCTATCTAAAATAACGCTACGTCTTTGCAATACCAGTATACTGGGCAGACAAGCAAACGCTAAAAGTGAGATTTTAGAAGCCTTGAGTTCGTTTGGTTTGTTTAAAAGCACCGTAATACATCAACGTAAAAGCGTTGACGACCTCGTGTCACAGTAAATGCGGGGTCAGTGTCAGCTTACGTGTCGGCGCCGTTGGTTAAGGGCGTTAAGATGACCTGGCTTTCATTGTGGTTCAACAAGGATGCCTTATGTTGTTCTCCCCATTGCCGGCTGTGTACAGAGCAGTACTGGAAGCTCTCTTAGGTCTCCAAGTAAATAACTATGAGGTATCTTCCCTTCCGAAATATATGCTTAGCGAATGGCATATATTAGGAATGCGAAATGTATGTTGGTCTCCAGCATATTATTTGACGCATGTCAATAACGCAAGATTAATTATCTATCCAGCCTGCATGAAGTTGCTTAATTGCTTTTTAGGACATCGCTGAGCTCTTACCCATAAAATGTAAGGTACTTTCAGATTGTGAAATACTTCACTAATCTATGGAATCTTCACCACTTTGCCAGCCCTAATATGTACAGTTATTGAATTTGTGAGGTGATTACTCAACTTTGTGTCACTCTTTTAGAAGCTTTTCACTTTTCCGTCGATTTCCGTGATCCAGTGTTAGAAAATTCAAATGTAAATATAAAATTTGCTTTTCGTTGTAGCCAGATCTTCACATTTTTGTCATTAAAACACGCTTTGTGGATCTTGTTGTAATTTATATGTGTATTCGTTAAACAGAAGCTCTATTGTTCAACCTTGGGCCTCTCAAAGAGCACTCCTAAATGCCCGCTCGAGGTTCTATGTGCGTGTTGCAGCAACTTTTTTCATTCTCATAACGCATTTAGGAACGATACCGTTTCGTTTTTTTTTATCTGCGCAGAGACGCTTTTCAAGGTGACTTGGTATAATATTGTATACTGTTTGAGCAGTAATTGCCTGCATTTCGACGTCATATCGCGTGGTTCGCTTACGTGCCTCGTTGGTGTTCATGCGTCAGCGTGCTCAGTGAAGCTTATGACGTAGGTTCGTGACATTGCTGCACGTGGGCGCCATAACAGGCTGCATCATCGCTGCACTGGTGGGTCAGTCTATGGGGCGCCGCTTCGCGCTTCTGGCCAGCGCGCTCGGCTACTTTGCGGGCTACGGCATCATGTCGGTGGCTCGCTCCGACTACCTGGTGCTGTTCGGTCGCTTCTTGACAGGTGTCGCCACTGGTATGGTCTCCCTGTGCTCACCGTCCTTTCTGGCCGAAATCACGCTGCCAGAACAGCGCGGGACGGCGGTACGTCTACGCATTGCTTTTTGCTGACACCGAAAGTTAAAAACGGTTGAAGGAGTATTGACACGAATTTTTAACTATTCTCTGATTGTTGGTTTAGACGGGAACGCAGATGTCGGGAACACTAGAGAGAGTGTCGTGGTGCCTCAGAACACAAGTGCAGTTGTTGAGTCGCACGCGCCGTACAAGGTTTTAGAGATCACGTTTTTAGAGATTTTGTTTTTTTAGAGAACGTGTCGGTAATAAGAAAGGGCCGTAAACCTTTGTTGTTGGTGTCGGACTATGTGGCGTATGTATTGTGCGGTGTACGCACCCATAGTCTTAGCATTTATGCACACTAAGATTGAGAATTTTACGTGCAAGATCGCGTATACAATACAGCGACGTCCTCTTTTCAACGTGTCGTTAGTTAAAGTGCTATAGTTTGGTGGTGGACCGAATAGCTACTGAGCAAGCTATAAAAATCGCACAGTGGCACACTCACTCCATATATGCGGATGAAAAACCGCTGATCGGCCAGTAGATCGGGAAATCATGCAGTCCGAACATACAAGAAACACCTGATCCCCTGCAGAACGTGGTCACTGTGAGGTCAGTTCGAATACGATGACTACGATGATGCAGGAGCTGAATGTTTTTCACTATGGCAAGTACCGGTACTCTATGTGCTGCTGCACAAGAACACTCCTCGAAAAAATTCAGCACGCGTCTCTTGAGCCTGCGCGCACGCACAACGTTGTAAAATTGGGCTTGCAACATTTTATTGCATGCAAGCCGCACAATACGTGGCAATTTTACGCCGGGACTACAAATCTGCGCAGAAGTGAACCAGCATGAAGAGCACGCAGCATGGCGTCGGCTTTGTTTGTTTTCCTCATACAGGTTTGTTTGCCACATTAATTTATCGACGCGTTTAAGGCACTATTCAGAATTCATTTGGATGTGTCAGGGCTTCTCCTGAGTATTCAACCAGCCCCCATAGTCTCATGGTTAAGGTGCGGGACTGTTGACGCGCAGGTCACGGGATCGAATCCCGGCTGCGGCATTTTCGATGAAAGCGAGAATGCTCGAGGCCCGTGTACTTTAGACTTAGGTGCATGTTAAAATCTTTTTATATACACATTGTAGTACCACTTATATAGAGCGAGTGATCTGTCCGTCAAAATTGTAAACCATACATGTCGCCCGAACGCAATAATCACAATCGCGAGTTCACGCTGGTCCAGTGCGGTGTGTGTGTTCTCTGTTCCGTACGTTATTCGCGCTCTGCAGTTCACAATTGTCCACCAACTGACCCAGCAACAAATTCTCTAAAGTTTGCTTCTGTCGTCCAATAAGTGGAAGCTACCCTTTAAAATTTTTTTGTTTTGATTGGCTAGCTGAAACACAATTCTTTTAGCCATAAAAAGCACAACAAGGTTAATTGAATTGCAAAGGCTGGCTTGCACTTATGCGGTGGTCATTGCTCACTCAGGGCGGCATCCTGCAGGTGTGCCTCACTATTGGCATTCTGTACGCGAACGTGATGGGTCGCTACCTGAACTGGGACGGGCTCGCGTTCCTGACCATGGCCGCAGCCATCCCCCTCGTCGCCGCCTGCCAGTTCGCGGTCGAGTCGCCCCGGTGGCTCATGCTGCAAGGCCGCAAGGCGGAAGCCATCGAAGTGCTCGGCAAGCTGCGTGGGCCAGCGGCCAAGGTATTTCAGCACAGTGCGTTCGCAGTGTAGAGCTGGAAAGGCAGGTATCATACTGGCTTCATTGTTTACATATGTGCTCTGTAAGAACTGACAATGCTTTTTGAACATCTACAAAACAGTGACAAAAAAAAAGAAATACACCACTAGTATTGTCCACTTATTTACCGTCGAAGAACTGACAATGCTCTTTCAACATCTAAAAGAACAGTGACAAAAAAAAGAAGTGCACCACTAGTAGTACATTGAAGATCACACCAGAGTGTTGTGGGGTGCCCTTCGACATTTCTTTCTTGTTGTCCTTTTTTTTCACAATATTTTCAAGATATTGAAATCTTATCGCGTCACTAAAGTAGCAAGTGGGAAAGAAGGAAAGATTTGGACCCTGTGAAAATTTTAAACACTCCTTGCATATGCATGCACACATGCTGACACGCACGTAATGAAATTGTAAGGGTGGCAAGCCCCCCCCCCCCCCCCTCCTGAAAAAAATCCGTTCCCTGCATTAAGGTGTGTCGCACCCACTGTTGTTATTCATACAGTCGCTGATTTCATACTTTCTTTGAAAAAAATCTGTAATGGCGCCACATCTCAAGCCAGCACAGTAATACAAGCAACCTATGCAAATTATACAGCAGCAAAAGCCATCACTCGCTCATCAAATGTTCAAGGCTACAACATTTCTTAGTTTTTTGCGCAAACAACTTTACTATATTACCATACGCAACGTCTGTAGCACATCACATTATGTACACGTCCATGGCACTTCTGAGGTGACCGCTGCCTGTAAAATTATTCACCTAGTGTTTATTTTTTTTTTGTCCTCGGTGTATTGATAGGTTATGCAAACTAAAAGTTTTTCGTACCGAAACTAAACGGACCTAAATATTTTACACGATGTTAGAGGCCGTAGGTACGCGAAGATAAGCCAAGCTATGCCAACGTCGCATGACTTCGTTGTGAAAAATCGATGCGTCGATGGCACGAGGCAATTCTTGTCTGCTTTTTTTTTCTAGGTTTTGGAAGAGAAGTTGGGATCGTAGCAGCGTATAATACATAAAAAGCAAAGTATAGTAATATATTATTTGCCCTTTACGATGTTAACTTTTTTTTTTGGTTGAACAACGAAGATTGGGGACCTGTACAATTAGGAAATATTATGCGAAATGTTGTCGGCATGAATTTGAGCACAAAAGCAGAACACGCAAGAAAACGGGAGGACCAAAAGAGCACTCATTCAGACCTCTTCTTGTGTCTCGTCCTTTTGTACCCATCTTTATTACACACTATGAACTAACGCGCCCAGCCAAGCACTTCTCGAAAAGTGGTGGTTTCCACTAGTTGATTGGGTGTTGGTGGCCTGATGGAAACAATCATGCTAGCACGGCCATTTCACGCAGGATGGACAGTCTAGTACGACCAGCAGTTTTCCCAAAAACAATACTTGCCTTTCACTGGCACTAAGGACATCTACTTGAAGTTTTAAGCTTATCTCGCACCCGTGTCAGATACTCCAAGCGATGCCAATGTGTTCCAATAGTGAGTTGCAAAGTACAGAATGAATACGCAAAGTACAATATACATACGGTATGCACAGACACGCGTAAGGGTTCTCCTTCAGGGGGAAGGGGAGGCGAGAGTTATTCGCAGTGCCCCATCCCTATCAACTTCATGTATGGGGTAATGTTTGCGTCTCCTCCCCTCTTAGGGGACTAGGGGGTGGTCACTCTCCCGTGAGCGCGCCTTGGGTGGTATGGGCGTTGGGATGGGAACTACTTTAGTCCGGAACACAACTTAGAAGTGGAACACCATACACAATATGGGACAATCACCCTCCCTGACATCTGTTGCGAAATGTGCCGTGAGAATGCGTTCAGGTATGCGTCCATACGGGGTGGCGCCCATGTGGAACATTGATGAGGGGGGGGGGGGGGGGCTCTTTCAGCTTGCAAAAGGAAACGCAGTAAAAAAAAGAGTGCATGCATTGGTCCCAGCCTTTGTGCGTCGACGAAGAAGCTCACAAAAGTATAAAGTTAGGCGTGTTGGTGATGCATAACTGATCAAGTAACGCAGAAAGAAAAATATTTGAGACAGGACAAGGGAAGCGCTTTCATTTATTCCCCACACTTGTCCTCTGTCAAATATTTTTTTTTTCATAACGTGATCAGTCAAGGGACTTACCTTGTCATGGGCACCCCCCTCTTCAAATAAAATCCTGGCGCCACCCGTCGAAGCCGACGTAGCTGCTGGAAGCTGTGCTTTTTTTTTCAGCTATATTTTCTTTTTTGCGCATGATTTAGTGCACCAAATAGAAGCAGCTACGGTTTTAAAAGTTGGCTGATTCCACATAGCTTGAAAATTGATGTAATGCGAAGCATCCGGAGGGAAACTTATCAGTTGTGGTTTTTCATTGAGCGACACGTCATGCAAAGATGCTAAATATATTTATAAATTTTCAACGCACAGATATATGTTGAATAGTTTCAGATGTTCATGTAACCAGTCCTTCGCACTTGCGTTACGATGACAACATAAATATGCGCATTAGCAACACTATATAGAAGCGATAAGCTAATATGACGCGCTGGTGCTCGCGAGTGTGGTACCCCATGACACTGCTACTTGAATCAACTTCAGCTCATGACACGTAACTACAGTTGCCATTAGGTGAACGTGATGGCTGTAATATAGGAGTACATATTGTTGCGAACATAGATGAAGACAACGAATACTACGGTGAGCATGTTTGTCGCTCCGGGTTAGAAAGAAAGAAGAGAATCTGAAGGATCTTTAACTGGTAGGCCGCTTCTAAGTCCACCCCTCACGACATAATAAGCGGCCCCTTTCACCCTATGACGGTCTCCTTCAAGCGTAACAATTTGTAATACATATAAAATTGAATAGTCAGCACTGCAACTGCAATAAACCTTTCGCTTGGCTCTGTGGTAGAATGCTTGATTGCCATGCAGAATGTTTGGGTTCGATTCCTGCTGGGAACCTGACATTTATTCTGTGCACTCGCCGGGTAAATGCTGCCGATGTCGAGTCGCACATTCAAATTCCCCATGTGTGCTCTTGTCGTGTATGGGTAGTGTCAATCCCCTGTGGCACACACCCACATAGCAGTGCCACATACCCACCCGCGCGTATGTGCCACTCTCTGACGGGAAGTGTTTGACGACGCACGCGACTTGATCGTGAGATAATTCATGTCTTGACCAGCACGCCACATTCGTCGAACCGGCTCGTATAGCCCCTTATACTATTTTTGGTCCACCTCAAATTAAGGGCTTTATCACGAAAGCACCCAAGAGTAAGCGGCTAGACAGACAGATAGCTATGTCGATATACGCCGAAAGTTCTTGCCGTTCCCAAGGAAATGCTTCTCATTGAAAACGTTGGCGAATCATCAACAAGAACTGAAACGTAACAAGGGCTGCCGCATACAAATAAGAACTGCTGCATGTGCAGCTGGACCGAGAGTGGGCCGACATGGAAACGGTGTATGCTACAGTGCCCACGCCTCCGGATCACATCCTGATGGCCATGCTCGTGCACTTCATCCAGCAGTTTTCGGGCATCAACCCGGTGCTCTTCTTTTCGCAGTCCATCTTCGACGAAGCCGGACTCGTCATCAGCGGCCAGGACACAAGCATCATCCTTTCCGGCTTTCTGGTGCGATTATTTTTATTAAGTTTGCACTTACACGAAATCCCGGGGTACATTTTCGCCATCGCCGTCATGTTCCGTGTAAACTCTAAATCGATGACGTCACCCCCCTCCCCGCGTCGTAGGTGTTTCATGCGCGAGAGAAAGCTTGCGAAAGCTTCGGGAAGACGTGGCTCACGCAGAGATTAAACGAGCAGGTTGGTTCCGTTTGGTGAAGAAGCATGAAGTGGTGCCGGAGGGAAAGGCTACGTTCCTGGGGCAGAGATTGCGAGTTCGGCTAAAAAAGACGAGATCGCGCATGCTATCACGACAGAGCTCAGTAGACGGCTTGTCCACCCTTGAGATACGTCCTGTGTTCTCACCACTTGGCTCTGAAGCAACACACAGCACGAAAGCAGTTTCGCTGTTTGGAGCGGCCGTATTTCTTTGCGCCAGCGTTTTGTACAGTTAACTTTACTTCGTATACAGCTTCCAATTAGTTGCTATCGCATTCATTCTTTCGCCGTCACTACAAAACTCTGACTTGTGTGTCATTTCGGTCACGCACGGCTAAGCCTCATAATAAAAAAAAGCATTAGAACTTCGTTTCATATTTTCTCCAACAATGAGGCGGAAAAAGAACCACATGGCATAAGTGTACGTTGTGTACACCCGGCGCATAAGGCAAAACAAATGCAAAGTGAAGCAACAAAATATGGTCAAAAGCCTGTTCTGCAACGTAATACGCAGCGACAAAGATGCAAAAGAAATGACCACTGAAGGATAAGCGCTCACACAGCTTTAAAAAAGTTTTATAGTGTGAGAATAGTATCACCAAAATGCAAAGTTTCCCACAGAAAAAGTTGCAATATGTAAACTGCTCGCCAGGTACCTCGTGAAAAGTTTATACAGAGCAAAATGGTGATGCAGGAGATGGGGCCAGAAGTGTTGGGCAGTGTTTTTTTTGTGAAAAAAAATTTGCTCAATACAAATCGTTCAAAGGTTCTTCATACATACGCACGTAAGCAACTGAACGGAATGAGGCAAAAAATCAAGTGAATATTTTTTGCCTAATTAAACTACAGCAGAAAAATCTCAACTATGAAGAACTATTTCACGGATGCTATACTGGACAAACTAAGCCATACTGCTCCGCTAAGCAGTGCGACGAGACGCACTGTTCACTATTTAACGCATAAAGTTAGGCTAGCTGGTGGTAACTCAGCTCATACCTCTTAACGAGTACAACGCAGCAACCTCTTGATTAGGAGACACCGAAACGCGCCCTTCATGCGTTTTCCTTGTTTCTTAGCGCTTTTTATGGCGTATAAATGCAAAGTCAGCCCAACAAGTACAGCAAGGCGCCTGAACTTCAACGTGCTAGCGCCACCGCGAGACACCCAAGCGTAGGAATGCAGTCGCATTCAACGTTCTCGTTCTTCGTTTCGCCATTCGCCGAGTCGGCGCTACCACCACGTCTTCGCGCGCTCTGCACAGGTCGCTTCCACCGCCGCCGGCGTCAAGCTGATGAGCGTGTTCAGCCGTAAGCGTCTACTGACCGTGTCCGCTTACACCTGCGCCTTCGCCATGATCCTGATCGCCACGCTGTTCCAGCTCAGCATTCAGGTGGACGAGACGGACCCGAACGCGCCCATCCTGTACACGCGCCGGTTGCCCATCGTCTTCGTGGCGCTCTACATCATCGGCTTCTCGGTGGGGCTCGGCCCCATCCCGTGGCTCCTGGGCGCCGAGCTAGTGCCGATGCGCTGCAACGGAGTCTACTCGGCCGTCGTGGCTGCCTTCAGCTGGATCTGCGCCTTCCTTCTGACCTGGTTCTTCGAGCAGCTGCAGAACACGCTGAAGCTCTCCGGATTCGGCCTCTTCTTCAGCGCGCTCACGTTCATTGGAGGCCTTTCCGTCTCCTTCTTCATGCCGGAGACCCAGGACCGGACCCTCGAGGATCTTCTGCTCGAACCGCACACACAAGGGCGTGATGACGTGGCATCAGCGGGCTCCAGAGTATCGAGGGCGTCGCGGCGGTCGAAGCGCTGATAAGCGTTTGCGTGTTTGTTATTTTCGCCCTCAGTACTATGTACTATGACATATTAGACTCCATAACATTGTGGTCTTGCCTTACGGACGATTTTCGTTCATCATACGTCAGCAAACACTGATCATTCGTCGATTATACGCCATGCAAAGCTGCAATCCTGGTCCTCTGTTTATTTGTGGATATGTAAAAATCTAGCCTCTACGTGTGCTCTTGTTCTCTTTGCAGAACACCATACGAAACTTATGGTGTTCGTATGCAGAGGACGTATGCCTTGCGTATTCGAAGAACCATTAGTTTGCTTGGTTCGGGAATGTTATTATTTACAAGGAGCATTTTTTACTCTTTTATTTGTTAATTATTGTTATCTGTATTTAGGTACTTTCCGAGCTCCTCCCTTTTGTAAAATATATGCACACTTAATGAACCACAGGAGAGTTAACTGCGTGCGTAATATGCAAGTATAGAGTCAAGAGCTATTACACCGAGCAAGTTGTACCATAAGTAGACAGACTTATATATGAGCAGTAGAGAGTTCAATATAACAAACCGATTTTAAGTTTCTGCGTTGTGTTGTCTAAAAGAAACAGATTTTTCATTTACATAACACTTTCTTCGCTGAGTGCCTTTTTGCAGAAAGGGTGTCTTCACTCATAGTATGTCATTTTTTTATTCGCATACAACGTTCTATCCTTGCGAGGGTCATGATGTTACACAATAAGCAAGCATGCCTGCCTTTCCTCCTCCGTCTCCTCTTACAATCGTCAACAGAAATGCTGTTTTGCAAGGGCTCAGTACTCTGATCACTTCGAAGATTCAAATTAGCTATAGCTACACCGACGTTCACTCGCGGTTTTATGCTTTAGGCGCATTTTATTCTGCAATATCCATGGAACCATGTTTCCTAATCCCGGACGATGAGCGCGACAGCTCGGTGCATAGAGTAAGTCAAATATATTTTTTATATATCATTGCGACTGATCAACAGAGAGGGTAATTATATAGATTTCAAATGATTGCTTGAGTATACTGCTTGTCTTCGGAGAAACAACGTTAAATTTTCCGCGATGATATGCGTTTATTCAAGGGAACTAGTTGGCGTTGGTCGGTTCAGAACGGTGCATTTATAATAAAACGCTCAAATATTTGGAGTGATACGGGTGGCTTGTCCCTTGAAACTCTGTGTCCGGCTCCCTGTAAGCATAACAAAGAAAAGGTTATTTTCATGCACCTCCCACTGCTTGCAAATATTGTTATTTTTAGATAAAAAAAGGGAATTGATAGATTTCTACATAGGCTTTTTGGTCAATGGAAGTTATTGAAATATCCGAAATTCTTCTCTATGTGCTCCGCTCAGAGATAGCTTCGAAGACTATGTATTGAATCTGCTACCACGATGATAGCGGCTTCTTAAAGGGATGGGTGGCACAGATCATTAAATTAGCTCTTAATGTTTGCAGCATTTTGAATCTTTAATATGATCGTATTAATCGTTAACTGGCGTGTCTACCCGGCTGCGATGGTAACAAAGTCACAGTGCACGGCCCCTGACCGGAAAGTCACGGAATTGATCTCGGCCGGGATCCCCACCCCACTCGGAGCCACAGCATGAAACACAGTAGACTTACCTGCCTCACACGTGACGCTTTTGACAAATTTGAGAGAGTAAATAATAAAAAATGTTATGTGTACTCTGATTCTGCCAGAATACAAATATTAAATAAGTTTACTCGTCACGTGGGCTGTGTACCAACCTTTATTGTGAGGTATACTATCTTCCCGGCATAGTACTCCACGTAGCCGCCAATTTGTTGATCAAAAAGCCATTGCTCGTAGGTGACTAACGTCTGCATGAAAAAAAAACCTTTGATAAGTGCTAGTAGGACTACTAAAATGATTATGAAAACATCATGAGAGCTTGCGAATTCTCGTTGCCGCGCACAACTGCGAAATTTCGCAGAGATGTTCATAGCAGTGGCTGCTGTCCACAGGTTATGTTTCATTGCAAGGATCAAAGGGGACTTTATAGTCTATTTGTCAGTGCATCTGGATGTCTGAAACAAGAGCTTGTGCACGAAATGCAAAAGAACACTCGTGATTACGGTCTTCCGAGTAGCACAACCATATATTTCATCGGGAATGAGCGAGAATTTTGCAGTTTGCTGGCGCTCACCTGTTTTCGAAGGTCTTCCACGAACCACTTCGCGCCGAGGAAGTTTGACACCATGTCGACGTCACCGTAGTAAAACAGGGCCCTCACTTTGTCGCCGGAAGATATCTCCTTTATTATCTCCCGCAAGTCGTCGTATAAGACTTTATACTTGACCACGTCACTAGAAATTGCAAAATGAACAGAACCTTGTTTTATTATTGTTTTTTTCTCGAACATAGGTATACGGATTAGTCACTGCGACAATTGGAGGTGCATTTCTTTCTTCCCCCTCACCCCTTTCTTCTATAGACATGTGGTCTACGCAGCATACAGGTTATATTTTGATGTATGGACCGTGCGGTATGTAGCACCTGCACGTTTTGCGCAAATTTGTCCGTGTGAGTCCGCACGCTAGGCTTACCAAATATACACAATCATGGCGACAGTGTGATTCACTAAGTTGAGGGGCCGCAATAAGGGCGATTTTTCTCATACCTTGTTTTTCCGCTGGAAGACGCTTAATAAGCCAGACAGTGCGCAACGAGGAAGAAAATGGTAATGACGCCACCTCCTGCCTTTTGGCTCCAATATCAAATCGTCGGAAACATAACTTCAGGCGAGGGCAGGAGGGGGGGGGGTATTTAATCGAGACACCTCTCCTCATAATCTAACCCGTTGGGCGAGTCTAAAAAACACTTATCACAGTCATCATCATCATCGTCCTGATTGCTCCCACTGCAAAGATCATGTTCCGTCAACAAACAGGGTCCTGTCTCTGCGGCTCCCTCAGGTCCGCAAATGTCTTAATCTTCTGTGCCAACCTGATTTTGTTTCCCCCTGGCTTCTTTCAGAATTTGATCCGTTAATCTTAATGAGCAGCAGTGATCTTACCTGCGGGCTACAAGCTTTTCTCAGGTCCATTTCTTGTATTCATTTAAGCTGAGATGGGCTTCACACCCGTTTGTTTCCTGACCCGCACTGCTCTCTTCCTTTCTCTGAAGGTTACACCTATCATTTTCATTTCCATTGCTGACTGTATCGTCCTCAATCTATGCTGAATCATTCTTGTAAACCTCCACGTTTGCGTTCCGCGAGTAAAAAACATGCTTCACCATGGGTAAAATCATGAAATTTAAGTGATGAATTCCATCACACAGCGGTCTCCCTTTCGTCCTTAGATCTCCAGGAGTAAACGATGGCAAGCAAATAGTTCAAAGTATGCCGCATGAAAGGCCTTTGGTATGAAGGGGGTGATCCGACTTTGCGGCCCCAGGTTAGACGGGCGACGGCGGCCACGCCCCAATGTGTGAGCCTATTATCATTGCGTCAGATGCTTTTGGGCGTCTCGTAAGACCTACGTAATTTCTCCTCACTAGCTTTCATCTCCCCAGTCGCCCTCCCACGCGCAGGGTAGCAAACCAGCTGCCTATAGGCTGGTTAACCTCCCTGCCGTTCTTTTCCTCTTATTTTCCTTTCTTGTCGTTAGAAATTTTATTAACGACTTCTGGTGTGAAGAAACCCCCTATAGCCTTAATATATCATGCTTCGTGGAGTTTCATTCTGTCGAAGAGGCCGGTATGCGACAACTACATTGAAATCTCTGGCGTAACACACAAATGCGCGTGTAAGGATTTGCATATAAACTTCAAGAATACCAATTATCTTCATTTTCTTGCGTGACAACGAACGCCCGACGGCAACACTTGCAGCGGAGCTCTGAAAGAGTAATTTGTCGCTCTAACTGTTTCATGGTCTCGCTTCCATGTCATTCCAATCAGCCTACTCCTTTTTACGTAGGTTTCAGCGCCGAGCCGTACGTCCTTCAAAGAAATCAAGCCTGTGTGGAGTGTTGTTCCCGCCAAAACGATTTCGTGTCGAAAATACTCACCAAATACCCCATACATTGTGACAAAACTAGTGTATTTCGGGTGTCTTGTGCCCAAAGGATGATTGTCACGTATTTCGAGTGCTATCCTTACGTTATCCTCGTGCACCTGTCACTTCTCAATTATGAATGTCCTGTGGCTGTGAGCGTGACATAGCACTGTTTGTCGGAAAGTGGCAAGCCCACTGCACAAGGTGATGTAAATAAAACTGGCTACTTACTTTGTGCAATGTGTGAAAATCTGGTAGCAAGAAGCAACTCAACGAAAAGCCCAACACATGTACCATTATTTTTTAAGACGAAACCTGTAGATTCCCCATCAGACGTAAACAGCGACCTTCGGCATCAACCCGAGTGATTCGAAAAATGTCCCCGTTTCACTACTTCACCACGATGCATCGCAGATCCCCAAAAACGTGTGACGTCATCGTGGCGTAGCTAGGTCAGTGCATAATGTGATTTCCTATGATATTTTCACCATATGTCATCGTCGCATGGTCGGAGATGGGCCGATCTGTAAGTCACTGTAAAAACACGTGACGTGCAGGGGAAAGCTGTCAATGTATCTGATCCCGGAGACCATGCGAAAGCACGATAGGTGCAGAAAGATTTTCGAAGAGGCCGTGGTAAAGTGGAGGTTCAGTACATTCATGTGTGAAGGCACTGCTAATGATGGCTTTCTATCATCGATTGGTTGATACGTCTTAATGTTACGAAGGGATACTTGCGAGCTCGTCACTGTACAATTGGTTTCAATCGTTCAGTCCTGGCTCTTCTTTTTTCTCGATCTAGTAAAATTTTTATGGTTTAGAATCCATGTGCGCTGTGGTAATGTAGCCAATATTAACACAAGCTGCCGTTATCGAAAACGGGCGTGATATACAAGCCCACGCTCACCTGCAAGGTATCCATGGATTAGGTGACTCGTCGACATGCAACGCCTTTTTTACGTCTTGCCTGTTCAAGTAGGCGACCACGTCCCCCGTGTCCAAGCACTGAGGGCTCCATCTAGTACCCTTAGAGAGAAAGAGAGTAGATGTTCATTAGCAATTCTTTAACTTTAAACCTTAGAAACTAGGTGAAGGCAATGGTTCAGTGTTCCGCCGACTATAACGGCTCACTAAGTCTGATCTCGGGTGGCCAATTGGATTTCGATCGGTGGCTCCGAGAGTTGGGCCTGCCACGTCCAGTGTAGTCAGGTGCATGCACTTGTACAGTCACGGAGTTGGCCGTGGCCAGACGTGAGGGTACATCGCGGTATTTAACGTGTGTCAGTGTTAGTTCCCCTCCGCACCCGGGGCACTCATCACGACATTCGGAGGAATGTATCTTCGAAAGCGTGTGTTAGTGGTGCAGTGTCTTCGTCCGCAGTCGGTGCCAGTCTCCACATGGATTGCTCTCTTTTTGCTGTAAGTTCCTTGGAGAGAAAAAAAAATCGTCCCATATCCACGAAGTGAATGATGACGAGTGGGCAAAGCTCTCGGAGAACACTAACCATCGTACATTGCCCACTCGATCATGCAAAGACGTGACAAGACATGTGTACAGTATATACGAAATCATTAATTGATTCCAACGCGCACGTGATGTACGGATGTCCGTATGAATAATCTTATGGATATCAATGAATACCCATGTGGACGCCCATATATGGATGTTGATATTACGAAAATCTAAATGAATATCTGTAGGGATATTCATATAGATATCTTTATAATATTCTCATCCATATATGGGTATCTACATGGATAGACATATATCTATATAGATATTCATTTTCATATGGATACCAATATGGGCCATATGGGTACTCATGTGGACATGCACATGGATATGTATATTCATAGCGTTTCACGCTGATGGTCAGGGAACTATGTACTATAGACAGGGAACATGGCTTGACGCAAAGTATCTTCAGCCCTAAAAAAATGTTCAGTAGATAAGAAATGGAAGGCGGCTACAAGTGCCCAAATTTTGTAAATGCCAGGCGTCTATGCGCCACTATACTTCGTATCACATAACAGTGACAGCTTTATGAAAAGTGATTGCGTCAACGGTGCTGAAATGAGCATAAAGAAATATATGAAGAGAAAAAGTATTCCTGTAACTTCCATAGAAAGAGAATGCTTATTTCCCATAATTGTATTAAGTGAAACAAATGCTGTGCTGCTTTTTTGATGGGAAGAAGGTGCCTGAATGATGAATGCAATGAGACTCTGCCGAGTAGTTTTCACTGCATGTATACACATAGGTGCCTAAAAACTCACCTCATATGTCACCCGCGAACGCCGGGTGAACACTTTTCGGGACCTTCGGGACTTACGACTCTCGAATGCGCTAAACGAGCCGTTCTTCGATGGTTCGCACTTTGCGTAGATATTGTACATGTTCAGCCCTTCAGTTCCCAATATGTTTCCGGCTTCGTTCACCTGTACAAATGGACGCATTTCAGGTGACCTTAATTTTGAAGCATTGATGAGGTGAAATGTCACAAATTGTGTTGTTTAAAACACCTAAAATGTCTCTCGTATATCTATCTACGTGGCGGACGTAGTTAGCCACTGATAGCACGAGAACGAAATATGGTTGGAGTGCATTGTCTACGCACTAACTCATGACGCCATGGTCAGAGACAGTGTGCTCTGAGACAAAAAAAGTAGTTAAAAACAAGCGTTGACTACATTGCACTCATGAAGAAGCAAGGCTGCATTAAATTGAGGAACAAACTCGGAACTTATGCTGATAAACAAAAGATGAAACTGGACATCAGCCTTCATTTATTCTCGAAAAGATGAGCTTAATGCAATCAAAATTACAAAATCTACATTATTATTCATAAACTAGTATTGTTCACTGAGGATCATTTATCTCGCTCTCTTTAAGGGGTAATGAATGTTGTACGTGAAGCACTTTGAATTATGAACTCATAGGTGCAACCGGTGACTAATATAAAGCGAATAATCTCTATAGCACGCTTATGTAGCTTGCAGCCCCAAGTAACACTAGTTATCACTAATCCTCGACAGAATGCATTATTGGGAAAAACAAATGAACTTCTGATCATTTCTTCGCTATACTTGTACTTAAAGTATAAGGCAATAAACCATGCTAACAACTCAAGCCGTGCATAGCAAGGACAGATTTTTGTTTTATCTGTCTTCATGATACGAATTCACTACAGAGGAGCTTCCTTAATATGTATTTATCAGAGATGCTTGCGTAGTAGTGGAAGACACCACTCTTACCGCTTCCTGACAGGTTACCGTGGTGGAATCCACGAAGTTACACGAACGTCGTGTAACGACTCCATTGCAGCAGTTAGTAGTCAGTTTTTTCCACAGCCTTGAAAGATAGCAGGAAAATAAAACGAAAAAAACAATCAAGCAAATTTGTAAATGGCTCTAAAGTTTGTGCCTGTTTTTCACAAAATATAACAACTATGACAAAAAAACTTGAAGAAACATAGAGAACTTGACAGGCTACTGAGAATCTAAAAGTGTGCACCCTGGAAAGCAAAGTTCACTGAACTGAACTTCCGTATATTTAGGGACTGCGGCTGCTCGTGTCTTTTGCAGCAGGCGCGTCAGGAGCAGTGCTCGAAAAAAAAACATCACTGAAATTGGAGAATAATACAAGGTCTTTAGCTTCACTTCGATACAGATTATACCATATTCACGTCGTAATGTTATATATAAACGCTGCATTGATGAAATACAACACTTTTTTTTTCACGGAAAGATGGGCACGAGCGTCTACTTCCTATGAGTGGCTATTGATACTTTCTTTTCCAGAGCAGGGTGCCAAGTTTCTGCGTAACGTTCAGACTGCGGCTCGTTCAATATTTTGATGGGTAATAACGATATACTTGCCATACACTCGAGTGCGGCTTACTGTAAAATTCATTTGCATGCGAAAGAAGCGGAGGGCCGTACCTTCGTCCGAAGAGTCCATGATAGTAGCCAAAGAAAATCAGGCCGTTTCTGCGGAAACGATTGTCCAGGATTCCGTTGTTGATGGCATATCCCTAAGAGAAGAAAAAGGAGCGCCTGAATCAGTTCTGATAAGATAATGCTGCAAAATAATCTCGTGAGATGATATCGGAAGAATCAACTCTTGTAAGACATTGGTAACACAAAAATCAAAAATAGGAAGAAGCATGACATTACGGATGCTCAGCCAAGGTACTACTTTCATTGATCTGATTGTGAAGCTAAGTTTAGTGATATCCCCAGTGTGTCCCGACATGGCCTTTTAGTGAAAGCGGGAGCCGATAGTGAACTCTACACACATAGAGTGTGCGGTATCCTACAGACATGAACAATACCTGATATTTATGTGCAATAGTTCACTCCCACTTCATAATTACACAAAATCACGTTCACACGTGATTTTATGTAATTCTTAAGCTACAATGCGAGATTCAGCAGAGTCTGGCTCGCAAGCAAAACCTTTCATTGGTGAAGGTAGGTAGCAAAGTACTGGTACAGTGATTATGGTGCTCGGCTGCCGACGCAAGAGTAACTGGTTAGGCACCTGTCGCGTCGATGGCATTTTCGAAGGAGGAGAAAATTCAAAAGTTGCGTGTACGTAGGTTTAGGCGCACGTTAGAAAACTCTGCTGGTCCAAATTTCCGAAAACCTACTCTTCGGCATGCCTCATAATCACGTCGTACTTTTGGCACGTAAAATCCCGGCAGTTATTTAGGCTGCATAGCGACGATACGTACAATGTCTGATGCGATGGCGTTCTTAAGACACCTACACTACCCATAATATCAGCTTTATAATCAATATATAACGTCAGAGTCCGACAGTTAAACGGACCGGAGGCACAGACAGCATCCCGAGAACTGACGCACTAAAATGGGATAAGGAAATGCAACGCCGCCTCCTAGATATGATGAATCTTACTGTCACTGAAAAATGGTTTCGTAGAGCACATCAGGTAATAAATGACGTGAAAACCAAGCAAGGCGAAGTTACAGCTGCGTTATACTGATTGACAGGGCATTACTCACAAGGCCGGTCCGTATACACTGACGTGGTACGCACAGCCTAGGCTCGACAATAAACCTAAGTTTTAAGGGCGCCTTTTGCCTTGACGTACTGCCTTGTATCACATCTCTGGGCCGTGTAGTGTATCCACGTCCAACCAACTAGCCAACCAATACGTGTTGGACAATTACCCTAAGTTTGACCGTAGGCTCTTCGAGTAGCCGCTCGACGATGAGAGTGACGTGCGTGGCCGCTTGACCCTGGCCGATGATGTACAGGTCGTTGGTGCCGTAAAGAGTAAACTTGTGGTAGAAGTCCAGTATGGCCAGGTACGTGTCATCGGCAGCCTGATCGTCATCGGTCGCGTAGTTTCCAGTGGCGTCGTACGAGTAGCCGGATCCTGCCGGTGCGTCCAGGAACAAAATGTTGGCAACCTGTTTGCAGGAGAGGAGTGAAGAAGCAGCCAGTAGTCACTCAGCATTGCCTGTTAGTAACAAAGTTTTTTTTAATGTCATTAGAAGTAGGCGTACAAACCTTACATGACAATGACACTGATCTTTCCATTGTGAAACTCACAATTATGAAGATCGATTCATCATTCAGACGCTGCAGCCCTTATTACCATCAGGGAAAAGTAGAGCGTGCGCACAAAGTTAAGGGGGAGAGGACACAGCGTCTTACCCAAGTAGGTTTAACAAAAAAAAATTGGAAGATCCCACGTACAGTGGGAATCGATGATGTGCAAAGCACGAATGAAGAAGGTTGACATGTCCCTTTGAAATCAGCACAACGTTAGGATTCGGAGGTGAAACCATGCCGTAAATTACCTCCGTATGATGATGATCACGTTTGGACGTGTCATTTACCTTCGTAATCTATTTACGTCACCTAATACCAAATTTGGTATATGTGGAGCTAGAGAAACGGCCGCGAGCCCATCATGAGTGTGACATGTAGTTCAGTTTTACATGACATGCATGTCGAGATTATCATGTTTGGACGTGTTATTCGAATTCGTCGTCCATTCACGTCACGTGATACCAAATTCGGTATTTGAGTAGCTAGTGAAACGACTGCGAGCACGCTATGAGCGTAGCATGTAGTCATGTTTTACATGACGCGCATGTCATGATTATCATGTTCGGACGTGTCATTTAGCTTTGTCGTGTATTCGTCATGCAGTACAAAATTTTGTATATGTGGAGCTAGCGAAACGGCCACGAGCGCATCGCGAGCGTGGCCGGTACGGCGAGCGCACGTAGCCTTGATGCACGCGACGCTGAGCGCAGCGACGCTACGCTAGCAAAACTGGAGCACTCTATAGTTTGATGTTACTGTCGGTCAGGTCTGGCAGCAACCATCGCGAAATGCAACATGCTGAATTTCACGCCGACGACGTTACCCAGACAGCACCGCGTCATAGAATAAGGATGCCTAACTTCGTGACGGTGGGATGCCGGCCATGCTCTTGAAAGTTAATGATGACGAGTGGGCGAAGCTACAAGTTCTAAGTTCCATAATGTCTACGTTGAATTTGCCGGCTTGTATGAAGGACAGACGTATGAACGGCAGACGCATGGAAGGATAGGTGGACTTATGCACGGATGCGAGGACGGATGAATGGACAGATGGCAGAACGGACGTACAGAAAGCGGCTAGGATGGTCATGTATAATGCTGACGTATAGTTTATTGCACACAAAGTCTTGTTGTTTACACATAAGTTTACCTTTTTTGTTTTGTGCAGGTGTTCAGTTTCGGTTTCTGTTTTGTGGGGCTGGATGGGCACCAACAAGGTTAGTCCTAAGAAGCTTCGCCCCTAAAAGCTGGCATCGGCACCGTTGACCCAACGAACGCACAGAATATATATCATGGTCCCCGCAGGAATCGAATCCCACATTCTGAGTGGCAATCGAGTGTACTACCACAGAGCCACTCCGGGTGTCGGAACTGCTTTTGAAGTAGACCGTTGTGCTCATGAAACGTCAAATGTGATTCCAGTGTTGGCTAGACAATCCTGTACACACTACATACGCACGTCTATCATACAGCTCTCTTGTCGCGATAACGCAAGGAGGTTTAAATAGTGATAACGGCAATTATAGTGAAGCATCATCCACTGAAGCTCATTTGTTTAACATTGTACAGGGCCCACCTCCTCGCTGGCACGAGAGATAAATATCAGCTTACGGCTTCTCATCACTTCTGGCGACTTTACTGTGGGTGTTTGAAATCACAACTAGACCTGGTGTGCAGAAAACATGAAATCTATTTTCATGTAAACGGAGCCTCCCAAGATCTCGTTGCCTCGATGAGGTCTCATTGACCACTCCTTCATAAACAACATGAACGAATTCAAGCAACTGAACTACACGTCATACATCAGTGTACATAGGCTCCACATTGCCCCCCTAATAGACGGTTGAACAACTATGCTTTTGCGTATGGTGCTGACATTTCACAGTGATTTGTTCCAAGTTAAGCACTTGTCAACAGTCCACTGGAAGCGTATTCATGACGCATTGACAGATAGGCGTCACAGATACGTCACAGATGTGCGCGTGTTCGCGATATGTGCGCACTTAACCACCATAACGTGCTACTGAAACATTTCAGACTACCACAGCTCATGCTGGTAGTGCACGTAGCTAACGGCTTTCCATTCGTATTTTTCGCATAACGTTAATTCGCGTGGTCCGTGGGATCTGTGAACTTTTTAAAAATTTGTTTATGCCATATTCAGTGTAACTTGGGCGGCTGCCTGTGGGTCTTAAGAAGACCCATATAGCCAGAAAAATGTGAAACGGAAAAAAGTTCCTACGGAGAAGTCGAGGTGCGAGACTTCCCGAGTGGGCTGTACCAACGACAAAGCGGGTACACCTTTCGCTGTCAGTGCAAGTTGAAGAACACCAGACCGTCATATTTTCTAGAGCCCTTCATTTCGGTGTATTTCATAATGATATCATTTTTGGAACACAAAACCCCAGATATTATTTCTATTATGATTAGCGTGCACACCACAGCGTAGAGGGAGCGGAAGCAATGAATGAAAAAGATGCAGGGTAGGGCATTGTCACTATAGAGACAACTAGCCTCACGGACGAAGATACGTCAGCAGGCCGAAAAAAGCGGAAATATTGGGAAGCGTAACGTCACTTTCTTTGTTCCAGCTGAAGTCGTTTGGTACGAGGCGTCGCCCGTTATCCGTTGGGCCGGAACGGTCCATGCTCCATCATTAGAGTAAGCATCGAACTGCAAACCCTTGGGCCCCGCGTTCACCCAGATGACGACCGGATCCAAAGATGCTTTCGGTGTCTGGCTCGCTGCAAACCTGCATAGTATGCAGAGGTCATATATCTACCGTACGTAAGGACTGTAGAGGGCGCACTATAGGCAAATGCCTATCTAGTTTCTTGCTTTGCTATCGTGCCACCTTCATATATGAACATGAATTAGGAGCTTATAAGGGCTCTTAAAGTGTTTTTCCAGAGCTTATTTTAGACAAGAGTGGCGATGTGGGCTTGTTGGTGAAACATTTGAAAGAAATTTGTGTAGCGCGAGGCGAAAAAAACGAACACAGGAAAGAATTGACTGAGAAGACAGAGCGCTAAGTCTTCTCACACACAGACAGAGCGCTCTGTCTTCTCAGTCTATTCTTTCCTGTGTTCGTTTTTTCGCCTCGCGCTACACAAATTTCTTCCTATTTTAGAAGTTTGTGCCTAAATTCTTCTAGGTGCCTATAGATGTCTATATTCAAAATTGGTGCCTGTATGAACACTGTTCGGCCTCAAATTTTGCTTTCGAGTACAGTTGCAGGTCACTATCTATGTTACCGGGCAAAATATACCTTTCGGGACAGTGTGGGGTGCAACCTGTACTTCATCTCAAATGTTCCTTTCAGTACTGTCAAGAGGACCCTTAGCCAATAAGTGAAGGCCCATTCACCTTTACAGAAGAATTTTTCCGCATCGCGTCGCTTGCTCACCATCTCCCCTGGCGTCTGCTTGCACGCGTAGGGATCAGGACATGCTTCTGAGCAGCCGCATGGCGATGAAGATTGAAGGCGAAACCGTGGATTGTCATCACTGTTGACTAAGAACATATGTAAATGTACCACAGATACGAGTTCAAATTTCTCTTGGACGTTTAGAGTGTGTATCTGTGTGTCAGTACTGTGTAAAACTCTAGCATTGCGATTGTGCAGCATGCTCAGGAAACAATTAATAGCGGGCAAGATTACGTAATATTCTTGCTGTGGCCTTCGAACGATATTTGGACTTTTTTTTCGGTACGCCTTGTTTTTTTTTATTAAGAAACTATAAACAGTGTTCTTCTAATTGTGTGGCATAACAAGCTGGCCGACGTCCATTATTAGATATTCAGAGAAAAAACCATGCAATACTTTCAAAAGCAGTCCAGGTTACTTAATTGTTTCGATAAGTCACGTAACTAAAAGAGCTGTATTTACGTGTAGAGCCGTGGAACTCGTTACCGCTTACTTTCAGGTTCAATTGCGGTATATTTTAGGTAGTGTTGGCCGGTCTGTGCTTTTTAGTTAGATCTCCTTCGTAAGCCAAACAACGTTCGCAGATACTGGGCTAATGGGGCAGTGAACACAGTGGCATTTTTTTTTATGATGATTAACATGTGGGGGGTAAAGTCCCAAAACCACCATATGATCATGAGAGACGCCGTAGTGGAAGGCTCCCGGAAATTTTGACCACCTGGGCTTCTTTAACATGTACCAAAATTGGAGCGCATGGGCCTACTGCATTTTTGCCTCCGTTGAAAATGCAGCCGCTGCCCGGATTCGATCCCGCGATCTGTGGGTCAGCGGCTGAGTATACCTTAGCCACTATACCACCACGGCGGGGCCGCAGTGTACACTTTTATGACATATATTGGCACTTTGTCTAAGCACAGCGCGTTTGACGTAGGTTCGTGATACACTTCTTTTGTGAACTATTTAGTAAGAATGCGTGCTAATTAGGAAACCACTGTCATCGTCCAACAGTATCAGTTAAAAAAGTCGTCGGTATTATCTGGAAACTTGCTTCCTTTATTATCAGGGTCAAGCTCGGTGTCACGAATCAGAGCCACCAAACCGGTCATTCAGTATGTAACTGCGCAAAAAACTGACGGAAACAAGAAGGAGAGAAAAAGGACAGACAAGCGCAGACTATCAACTGAAGCTTTATTGCAAGAACGAGGCAATATATATAATAGGCAGAATAAAAGGCAAGAGGGGGCAAAGGGGGAGGAGAAAAAACACACGAGGGACCAAATCACCAAACTTAGGCACATCAAGCATAGCACACCCGTCATACAAAACCAAGATAGCTTAACTCTTTATCATGTATGGCCACAGAGGGAACACTGACACAAGACACAGATTTCTTGTGAATATGCGCAGCCTCAATAAGTTCGCGCACTCTTTGGTTCTTATGCCGGAACAACACAGAAGTATCACCGAACAGCGGAGCGCAGCCGCATTTCTTACAGTGGGCTGCTAGATGAAGGCCGGAGTGGCCTTTCAAAGAATTAAAATGTTCTCGAAGTCTAACATTTAGACAGCGACCTGTTTGGCCCACGTACACACGACCGCATGACAAGGGTATGGAGTAGACAACACCGGTGATACAGGATACATAATTATGAATATGACTAACATTGCATGTGTATTGCTGGACATTTCGCTGATTCGCGACTCGTCTATCTACTTTGGCACATAAAGTGGATAACTTGTTCCTGGCAGAAATAACCACTTGGACATCATATCTTGATGCAACCTTTTTCAGGCGGTGGGTAAAACCATGAATATAAGGAAGAACAGCAAATAATTTATGCTGCGCCTTATCATCCAGGTCACAACCATTACCGGGACCTCCTTTATACTTCTTAATCAACTTCTCGCAGACCTTTACCAATAAGTCCCGTGGATAGCCTGCCTGTCTCAGTTTTTGCACCTGCCCAGAAAACTGTTTTCGACTAAATGAGTGCAGGATTTCTTCAGTGCAGAGCTAAAACATGAGAGTGCAATGGCATTTTTAACCAGTTTCGTATGGCCGGATTTGTAGTTCAGCACAGGTTTTACGGACCTAGGGGCATAGCACCAACACACATGCGTGGGCGAGAACTGCAGCTGTAGATCCAAAAATTGGATACACTGGTCCTTTAGGTATTCCGAAGTAAACTTCAGGCCAAGACCACACTGCTCAAACCTCTTTAGAATACCTGCCGACATATCTTCAGTTCCCTTACGGAAAAACACAATGTAGTCATCGACATAACGAAAAACTCTGATTACAGAAGCCTGCAAGACCGGTTGGAGCGCCCGATCAACTCTACTTAGAAAAATATCACTTAGAACCGGTGCCACCCTAGACCCTATACAGACACCTTTCTTCTGCAGGTACACCTCACTTTGGAAAGAAATGAATAAAGACCCCAGGTAAAAGAACAAAAGTTCCGTGAAAGATTCAACTGACATACCACTTAAACCTATGAAGGCAGGTTCATCATTGTGATACGTAATGCATTCTTTCACTGCGGTCAAAAGGTGATTATGGGGTAGAGAATAAAAAAGGTCCTCTACGTCAATGCTCACAGCGTCACAATCAACGGGGTTGTCATCACGTAGGAACTGGACAATCGTTTCCGAGTTAGGTGCAATGTACGGGTCGTCTATATATAGAGACGTTAGGCATGTTTGCAAGAAACCAGACACACAATACTGCCACGTGTCGCGTTCCGTGATTATTGCGCGAAAAGGCATCCCAATCTTATGCGTTTTTGCAGTGTAAAATACTTCAAGCTGCAATTTAA
>WOVY01001867.1:0-157514 GCA_013436015.1 Rhipicephalus annulatus | reverse complement strand
CAGACATATTGCTTCACAACTGCTACCACCTCTTCCATTTACCGCAAAGCGCCTTTTTCTGCCGAGACTGTTGCATATTACTTTAGTTTTTTTGCATATTAATTATCAGACCTACGCCGTGCCTGGTTCTGCAATCCTGAGCTGTATTCGTTCCCTGAGTTACTCATCAAGGTAATGTCATCAGCGAATCACAGGCAACTAAGATACTTTCTGTTATCTCTTATTCATAAATGTTTCCAATCTAGTGCCTGAAAAGCTGCTAACACGCAGTGAATAGATGTCTAAATCATGTCTCCCTGCCTTACACCCTTCTTTACAAGGATTCTGTCGCTTTCTTTATGGAGAACTATGGTGGTTGTGGATTCACTGTAGATTTTTTCCAGTATGTTTATGTAGGATTTGTGGATGCCGTGAGTCCTTAGTGCCAGCAATACTGCTGAAGACTCGACTTAGTAAAACACCTTCTCGTAATCCGTGAAAGTATGTATATTGGATGGTTGTATTCCACGAATTTCTCTATTACCTGATAGATAATATGAATATGGTGTGTACTGTGTAGTAGTGTGTACAAAATCCTGCTTGGTCCTTTGGTTGACTGAACTCTAATGTCACCATAATTTTATTAGCTATATTTTTGTAAATAGTTTGTAGAGAACGAACAGTAAGCTGATCGGCCTGTAATTTTTCATGTTCTGACGTTTTGTTGTTATGTATTAAAATGGTGTTGGCGTTCAACAAAGCTTCTGGTACCCTTCCGTGAAAAGACACTTCGTATATAAGGTGGCCAGTTTTTCTAACACAATTTCTCCGCCATACTTCAGCAGGTCTGGTATTATCTTGACCTCTTAGCGGCTTTGCCTCTTTGCATTTCGTCTAGGGCTTTACTTATTTCCCCTGTCACTGCTGATAGGATGTTGAATCGCTCTGGGCTATTATTCTTTCTTACAATATCATTGTGGTTGCTTTGGCTTCCATACAGTTCTGTGTAGAACTCCTTCGCCACCTCAGCTATCCTATCCATATTGATTGTAACATTGCCTTCCTTGTCCCTTAATGCATACATCCTATTTTCACCTACGCAGAAGTTTGCCTTCGCAGCTTTTAGGCTTCTGTCGCTTTTTACAGCCTGCTCAATTCTCGCTATATTAGGTGTTGATCACCAAGACACATTGCGCTAGGTTTTCTATACTAAGCACAATAAACGTTAAACTACTTCTGTAAAGAAACGTTTCATTTTTGTGTTTTACTTATTCCTATGTCAAAGGGTTCAACCATACTTTTTTTTACTACCGCGAAGCCACACATAACTGCAGGACAGTAGTACGTCCTCAGAGAGTATCCTTGCCAACAAAAAGTACCTTGCATGTACTACGGACAATAGGGAATCTGCACTAATCATCCATACTCCGCTAGAAACGATGTTTTCGCGGACACGAAACATGTGTCACAAAAACTTGACAGACTTCACTGCTCACAACTGGTGCACTAAAGATAAAATGAGCATATGGGAAGGAATTACAGGCGTATGTGACACACAAAGTTTGCCTTATTGACCACTCACAACGAGTCAACTATGAAGTAAGCTGTCATGAAACGGAGAATGCTACCGAATTTTCCGTTGTGCACTGTCGTGGCTCCTGAAGACAGTGCACAAAAGGCCCAGAGCCTGCGGCAGGGCAGACAACGCGGGCGCATATCTCAGCAATGCGAGCAGTACTGCTGACATTCAAATTTAAACTCAGAAGGGGCATTAAAAGGGAAGCATAATTCAAACAAGACTTCCTGCACCTTTCTGTATACTTTTTATGAAGCCGTTTCTGCCTCTTTGTGCCTTTCTTCGAAATTGTGAATCACCTTTGTCTCATGTGCTACAGACCGGTTTCCAACAAAGCAGGCGGCTCATAACAGTTTACACTAAAAAGTCATGCTGAGCTGTATCATTACAAATGGCATCTTTGTCCTATGTCTAAAGATTCTGCGTTATACGTTCTCCCACATTACCCGATGGCTCGCTCTAACCACTCAAGCCTTGATCCTGCTAACATGCCAAATTGCTTACCTTTTTTAATAAATTTGGACATCATGAATAGATAGATGTCTTTTTTTCTTGTCTCACAACACAGGAACACCGCTTTTCACGGATTGTGGTCACAGTAGCTGGCATACCTGTCAGAACGAAGCATGTACTTCTGACGGCCATTCTAATGCTGACAGTGACAGGCATCATAGCCGCCATCATTCGACTCACACGGGATGAAAAGTCGGCCCCGAAGACACCTTACTGCAAGACCAAAGGCTGTCTCGTCCACGCTTGGCGTCTTACCGATAAGCTGAACACTAGCCTCGATCCCTGCCATGACTTCAGCGCTTACGTCTGTTCCGCTTGGTCACCGCCAGAGGGCTACCTCGAGCATTCTAACTCAGCCATGGATGACGTGCGCAAGTCTTGGTTCCCCGTGTTCGAGCAGATCCTCAAAGAAGGCTCCAAGACCCTTCGAGTCGGCCACAAGGCCCTCATCATGTATGCTACGTGCATGGGCAACAGCCAACATTACGGCTCGAACATTGACATTTTCTCTAAGTTCCTCAGTGAATGTCGACTGTCCTGGCCAGACCAGCCACAGACTTACAACACCAGCGCTCTTGAGGTACTGATGACGCTCGCGCTAAAGTGGCAGGTTCCACTGTTCTTTCAAGTACGGGTACAGAATTCGGCGGCCAGAACAAATTGGCGTTTATTGTTAGAACCAGGCTCACTTATACCACTGATGTATCAGCACCATGTCACGATAAAAAGCACTGGTGCGTATGCCAAGTACTGGGCTTCGTTCTTCTACATCCTGAGAGAAAATTACGACAGGAATGCGATAAACCACACGCTCGTAGACGCAGTTGTCGCGTTAGAGGGCGACGTCTTCAGAAGACTGCTAGTGGCCATGCATCGACCTGTAGTACACCCGGTACTGGTTCCGATCGCAAAGATTGGACTATACACACGGCCGCTAGAGTCCGAACACTGGCTGCACGCATTAAGGCAGATACAGCTCGAGCCAGAAGTCAGTTACAATGACACGCTACTTATAGGTGACGAAAACTTCTTCCAGGCGATGGCTGTCTTGATTTCCTCGTACAAGGAGACGCAGCTACTATCCTTGATTGCCTGGTCTTGCGTGCAACTACTGGCACCGGCAGTAGATTTGCGATTACTGAGGACCCGGTATGACCAAGGCGTCATACTCTATCGCCCATACTTCTGCGAACGCTTCGTCGAGACCAGTTACCGTCTCTTGGTGATTTCACTGGCCACTGTGTCACGCTTCTCGAGACACCAGCGTGCTGCCGTCTCTGCGAAGTTCGACCATCTGGTTACTGCCGCCACTGGTTTGGTCAACGCCACGAACTGGCTGGACACCGCAAGTCGGCAACTGGCCGCCGAAAAGCTGTCTTCGACGCGCCTGCAGCTGTGGCCTCCGAAAATTTTCTGCGGAACGAGGAACTAGAGAGCGTGTACGCGGACTTCCCCAGCGGGGGAGCTGCCATTCGCTGAATACTGGGTCCAGTCGAGTCGCCGTGCCGCCGAGACCTATCGTGCCCGCACCGACATCGACATACTGAGCTACGCGGTCAACTATGCGCTGCCATACCTGCAATATGATGCGGCAAGCAGCTCTGTGAAGATGGCCGTGGGCGCTGTTTCTCCGCCCCTTTATTACTTCGACGGAAACAAGGCCATGTTCTACGGCGGACTTGGCTTTCTATGGCTGTGGAGCTGGTCGCATCATTGGATCGACAGGGACTGCACTGGCACCCCGACGGCACATTCGGGGAGTCCTTCTTGTCAAGTGAGCATTCTCTTCGATTACTCTTATTTAACCTAAGCAAGCTTAAACGCTCACTGCAAGACATTAAACGAAGCAAGATCAATTGCTTATCTAATTCTTTGTATCATTTGAAACTCTCTGGTTCAAAGCATGCCATTTCAAATCCGCTCAAGCGCAAGAAAAAGTCATAAATATACAAAAACAAAAATAAATCCCAGCCGTTATCATAACGCAGCATCAGCAGCTACACACGGCGAAGAATAGCGGGCTTCTAGCAAGACTTCCAAAATGAAATAGCACTCCCTAGTGATCCTATTAAGCCCTAATCACACGTACGCGTTAGAACACGTGATCTTGTGGCTTGTAGGTTCAGCGACGCGCCCTCTTCTTAGAAGGTGCGTAGCTGCACGGCTACGACTATAAACGCCGCACGCTGATGCGCTGTAACGCGTATTAGGAGCGATGCTCTTAAGGCCGTGTGCCGTGGGTACCTGGATTGCACCAGGAGCTTTGCACTTTGATCTTTCAAATAAAGATTTGTAGATATTGAAATAATAAAACAATCAAGCCTCTAGGAAGCAGTAGAAAAAATATTACGTCACCTAATTCTAGCTTGGTAAGTTCGTTAGTGCTTAGTTAGGTACCAAAACATAGAGCACCTGCCATACGGCTTTAACAAAGTGTTTTAGTACTATATACCTCGTATTTCTAAGAAACTACACTACAGTTATCTATCACTGCAGCCTGCTTTGGGGGAAATCCAGCAGGTGAAGTTTTGTTTTTCACTTTTGTGCGTCAGTTAGTTGTCATGTGGCTAACAAACCTCAAATTAAATTTTTGATTCTCTAACGTTGTATAATCATTGTTAATAATTTCACAATACTAAAAGCCATGACAAAAATACTAACTAACACTGAAACAGAATACCGCATGAATTCCGCCTTTGGCGACATTCAGAGCGCATTTTTCTTAAGCGGGACACCACGTGTGGGCATGTAACAACACGAGTGCTACGGTACCTGCTGTATCAGTTAGGGTCGGGCACACCATGCACGTTGTTCTGCCGAAATCACTGTATTCAGTGGCCTCTTTGTGTCCTACACAGCGCCGCTGAACGGGCCTTTGAAGACCGAGACGGCTGTCTAGAGGCTGCGGAAAAGGACCACATCAACGTCCCTCACGGCTCCCTGACTCGGAATGGCTCCAGGACGAGCATGTTTCCCGAGATTCCCGCGCTCGAGGTCGCCTACGCTGCGTACAGACAGTCCATTAGCGTTGACGACGACGGGAGACCGCAGGCAATGCTGCGGAATTTATCGGGCGATCAGGTGTTCTTCATGACCCTGTGCTACATGACGTGCAGCCTACCCGGAGCCGTGGGTCCCCACACGGTCGACTGCAACAAGGCCGTCAGCAACTCGGAGGCGTTCGCGCGGGCTTTCCAGTGTCCCTACGGATCAAAGATGAACCCCAAGAAGAAATGCATGTTCTTCAATTCATAATGAGCATATCCGCACAGGGACCTATTTGTAATCGGTGGCGCATTCAGTGCGGCCCGCTTACACGAACACATACGCAATTCGCATATTTTTGTGCAACTACGAAACGACCCTGCCTTGTTTCGAAAAGACAATTCTTACGAGTGTTCTAGGCTCAAATACTGGTGCGATATCTTGGAACATTAGGCTCCACGTGAACGAAAATAGGATACCTATTGCTCTACGTACTAGCCCTACCCAGTTTCATTATCCCTATTTGTTCTTTGTGCGGCATGGTTAACATGTCGGCCATTAAAACTTCGCAAACTTAGAGTTTTAGTGTTCCTTCACGGTATTTTCATGCACATATATTACACTTTTGTATTTTGCTTGAAGAATGCAGTCGAATTTCCACTTGCTGTTGCGCGTTGCCCTCTCTTCCTTTTATGACGTACTTTTATAGATCATATGTTGGCTAACTCATTCACCAGTCGAATCGCTTGAACTCACTCAGACTGCCCTGAGTCTGAGAGAGGCCGGGTAAGTTCGAGTCTGGCCGGGAAAAATGTCAGCGAGTCTGAGTCGGAGTGAGGTCGTTGAGTAAAATAGTTGCGAGTTGGAGTCCGAGTAAGCCCCTAGCAAAACACTTATTTTTTTGGGTGAGTCTAAGTGAACTCCACCTTCTAATGATAACCTGTGGGCATACACGTATTATACTACCAGCATTACCGTAGTTTACGGTTGTAATAATTAAAAAAAACACCTCTCAACGCACTCGTGTTCATGTGCCACTTCAGTATTCATTGATGAAAGGCCTTTGTTGTGGGGGCAAGGGTGCAAAAGTTACCCCCCCCCCCAGCTATCTCAAAGAACGTTCTTGATATAAATATCTTATGTGAGTCGCTTATTTCCCATAAATTGTTCTTTTACTGGATCGAAAGCCGACTTAACTCTTTTTAGCCTGCTAAATGAAAAGGTGTATTGGAGAGCGCCGATCATGTGAGATATTGGCATTACAGCTTTCACGCCGTAGTAGGAAATGCTCGATTTACGCCATCAGATTGCTGATTTGATTCACTAAGGCTTGGTCAGACTCGGATCAAGCTGTGAATCTGAGTTAATGATTCCAGCTAAAGACTACGAGTGATTAAGGCTGAAAAAATTAAGTGAGCCCGAGTTCGAGTGAGTTTCTGTAGTGAATCCGAGTGAGCTCTCATAGTGAAATGCAATTCTTGATTGTGTCTGAGTTGCGATTTTTCTTACCGACTTATGATCTAAATAAAAACTTCAGGCAGACCCCAATCGCGACTACTGCCGAACTATTAAACCTTAGCTTCACGAGGCTATTGTGTCCTTGTTTTTCATGTGCTGTGCTTGTTGGCGCTTTGATTCGGCCTCTTTTGCGCAAACATAGAGGTTGGCTTGGCGACGACATGCCCGTTCTCGCGTCTGCTTTTACTGGTGCTCAAGTCAGGCGGCTTCGTCATCACAATGATGAGAAATCTTGGCCATATTGAAATGGCAAGTTCTTGAGCAATGGGCACTAACTTCTTAACACTGACCTTGACACTGACCTCTACCAACATTGTAGGGTGCGTCACTGTCACTCCCTGTACGTACATATATACGTAGTTTACTGATCACGAGAACCGCGTGCCTAGCGCATTGCTTATTTAAACTTGTACGCGAAGCCCGCTGTCACAGTTTATTGCCCATTCACTAAAGGTTAACCCCTAAGGCTACGCACACACTTGAGGCGGAGCTCCTTAGGCTTTTTGTCATGGTACGTGCGTGAACGCAAACTCGCCCATCTTGCCTTTGCCGCGGTAATCTTTGTAGCCCAGTGCACGGGATATATAATTAGCTGTAACTTTTTTTTATATTCTGATACCAGAGCGACGGCCCTGTGCGGTATTAATATGAACTACTTTGTGATGTTGCTCTCGCTGAGATAAATTGCAGTGATTTACATCGGCCAGGGGGTGAAATAGGGCGGAACTTCCCCCCTCCCCGAGTCACACCAGCACTTGCCTCTCGAGATTCTTCTTACTGCGACACAACACGGACTTGCGCCGCTACAATCCTAGCACGATTATCTGAAATTTGGTAATGCTTTTAGGGGCGAAGCTCCTTATGACGTGGCTTGTGCGTCCCTCGTAGAACGTAACCACCAGTGGCACATACCCGAAATAGGTATAACATTTGACCGCCAAGGTGGTGCTGGTGAGTGATTTTCTCTGTGCGTTGTTTAACAATAAAAATAGTGCTCAGTGTACATGCCAATGGCTGCTAACAGGGAATGAGAGACAGGAGCATTCGGCTTTTAGTCAACGCGCACGCTGCGATCCCCATTAGCAGCCATGGGCTAGCAGCCATTGGCATGTACATTGAGCACTATCGGACAAGAAAGGGTTGCTTCATTATACTCGCTGGGTGTGACCTCCTTAGTTTTAGAAAGGTTTAGCGAGCGTTGAGCCGCAAGGCCATGAATACAATGAACTAGTATATACCATGAATGAATTCGAGGTGGTTAAAGGGGGGAAGCATATACGAAGCGCAAGCCGAAAGAAATTAAAAGCTGAATCCTCCTGTCTCTCATTTCACACTAACAGCCACTGGCATGTACATTGAGCACTATCTGACCGGGAAAGGTTGCTACGTTATACTCGCTGGGCGTAACCTCCTTGGTTTTAGAAAGGTTTAGCGAGCATTGGGCCGCAGTGCCATGAATACAGTGAACTAGTATATACCATGGACTCAAGGTGTTTGAAGGTGGGAAGTAGACCCGAAGCGCAAGCCGTAAGAAAGTGTGCGTGTGCCACCTCTCGTTTAGTCCTTGGAATGTCCAAAGAATGGCGGTGCTTCTATATGGGGAATATATGATAAAAAGATGCGAGATGGTGGGACTTAGAGTGTTGAATAGATGGACGAACGGACACACAGACAGATGCATGGATGGACGCATGAACGGACGCAGGGTGCGGATGCATGAACGAACGCAGGGACGGGCGCACGAAAAGACGCATGGACGGTCACACAGACGGACGCATGGACGGACGAATGCTTCGCCCCACTCTCCATGATTCACTCCGTGGATATGCTGCCATTTTTTTAGTTTAGTGAATAGCTTGGTGCGACAAACGCAGTCAGACGTTTTTGAAAAGTCAAGTTACATTATGTCCGTTTGGCTGTGATTGTTAATACGTGGCAAATTATCGTGTATGACTTCAGTTAGCTGCGTTGTCGTCGATGAACCCCTATAAGAACCACGCTGATTGGGGAGCAGAATGCTTTCGTTAAAAAAAAGTTAGTAAATATTTTATCGCTATATGCTTGTGTAGTTTGCATGCCGTACTCGTTAAAGATATCAGTCTCAAATACATTCAATAAAGTTATCTTCTAATTTATGTATTGCAATTATTTTACACATTCTACAATCTCCTGGTAATTATGAATTCGAAAGCTATTTACGAAAAATACTGACAAGATATCTGCTACACCATTCTGCGTACCTTTTCAGAAATTGATTGGTTGGGTATATTCTGCGAACCCCACTATTTCTTTGTATTCATAGGGCAAGCAGAAGATAACGAACACCGGTGTCTGGGATAACGAGAGTGTCTATAGCAGACACAGCGCTTGGGAACAAGTCCTGCACAAGGCCATTATCTTTTGTAAAAAAAAAGTAGTTATATCTGTTGGCTTTATCCGCCTTTTCGAGTGACGATAGTTGAGTTGTGAGCGGGTTCATTCGGCGAGAGTGATTCCATATTGTTGTGGATTACTTTTAGGAAAGCTAGAAATTATATAGTGCTGAAACAGTGGTGTGTTGCTTCCTCGAATTTTTCGTTTAAAATTTTTTGCAGCAAGCGCATATCTGGCACCGTTGAATGAGTTCTTTCCGGCAGCCTTGTTAACTTTCCCTAATCTTCTTCAGTTGGCGCTTTGCGTGCATTACTTCACCAGCAATCGACCCTTTATTATTTAACGTATTTTTTGAGTTCGCAAATCAGCGAAGAGACGAAACATTCGTGAGCACGGAATCTCGTTGAAGCTGACGTTTCAACCAGCGGACTTGCAGATGGCAAGCCCACTTCTCGAAACGTTGGTACCAGCTGCCTGTTTACGTGTTTCCACATTTTTGCGAGCTTTCACCTTCCCCCGAACTTGTTCCTTGTTTGATTAACACACCAGTGAAGGATTATAATTAAAGAATACTCCTTATGTAAGCGTATATTTTGGCGTGAACAAATTTGTAGGAAAACTCAAGGCTGTCATGTAAAAGTAGGGCTGTCAGTCACACCAAGTGCACAAACCAACAAGCTGTCTTGCATGGTTGCGGGTTTCTAACGTCATTTAAGTCATTGTTCTAAGGCCGTCTTACGGTTTGCGAATCGGTGGACGTCTGAGCTCAAAAAAAAAAAAAAACCTGCCTGACCTGTGTGGAGCGTGCCACACCGTCCCAGCGTAAGCTGAGAAGAGGGGCCTTTCAGAGCGTTCGTTAAACGCTCTTTGGGTAATTCTACAACCACGCTTGCAGGGAGCCCACTACGCCATAAATCTTCATTTTTGTGTGATAGGGAGGCATTCACTATGCCATCATGCGTCATTAATTGTAGAAGCATGGTTGATTGATTGATTGATATGTGGGGTTTAACGTCCCAAAACCACCATATGATTATGAGAGACGCCGTAGTGGAGGGCTTCGGAAATTTCGACCACCTGGGGTTCTTTAACGTGCACCCAAATCTGAGTACACGGGCCTACAACATTTCCGCCTTCATCGGAAATGCAGCCGCCGCAGCCGGGATTTGATCCCGCGACCTGCGGGTCAGCAGCCGAGTACCTTAGCCACTAGACCACCGCGGTGAGGTTGTAGAAGCATGGTAGCCCCTACTTACTTGCAAAGAATTTAGTAATTTTTTTAGTGCTGTGGCCGACGAAGAAGAATCATGCTTGAAACATTTTTAATGGGTTAGAACATTTGATGAGGAACTAGTTGCGCAATTCGCATTGTGCGACGCCTGGTGGTTGCCTTGGTGTTCTGAAACTCTATACTACTCATATTACCGCGATTCCTTTCCCGACATCATGCCTGCCTAAGGCCAGTTTGCAACAGAGTTTCCGACTCCGGCGTGGCTCTTTGGTGGAATACTAGTCCGGCACGCATGAGACCATGGTTCGAATCGCAGTGTTTCCTTGAGGTTTTTCATCTACTTAGTTTCTTCTTTTACGTCGTGTAATAGTGGTCACGGACACAGGTTTCGGTGGACAACTACGACGCACGATACCCTTGTTTTGATCTCACAACAGCCTTCGCTGTAATAGCTGACGCAATGCTGCTTACAAGTGGCTCCCTAGCGGTAAGTGGCCTTGCGTTTCAGATCGGTGCAAATATCTGCGTTTTTTTTTCCCGCAGGAACTCCAACAACCTATGTTTAGGACGACATAGCTTGTCAGAGTTTGATCAGTTTAGATGAAGTCCATGTTATATTGCGAGTTTCTAATTACAGCACGCTCCCTTCGGTACACAGTAACACACGATATATGGAAGGCGATTAACTGATATATTTTTAAGCACACCTTGCTCTGAAATGCACTCTACAAAGGTCAGTGTCACCGCAGGTTGTCGTACTTGCAGTTTCTTGCGCTTCCCATTGCAGATCATTGAAAAACATTCTGACAGGCCAATGAGATGCGACATCGCAAAACCTGTTCAAATTTATTCCTCGTGGGCTGCGCCTCCGTCATTAGTCAGTAGATAGCGTCTAAAGTTGATAGGGCTATGAATGAAGGGGTCGATCCCCTCGCTTCAAGTCGCTCCCACAATGAGTGCGACTGGCAAAAACATTTCGTGCTTGTCAGAAAACGCTTGTCTGTTGGTTTGACGACAATTTTTATATAGTAACTTATCGAGCAGCGTGTCGCAAGTGGGTTGTTTTCTCGCTGTATTTCTGGTCGAGGATTGCATCATTGTGAATAATGCTCTCGTATAAGCATATAGTTGACTATTTAATAGTATGGCAATGATTATACCGTCGAGGGCATCTGAACATTCCGTTGTGAATGTCTTGTGGCTTTTGTGACACTTCAATACCTAATGTTTGATTGATTGATATGTGAGGTTTAACGTCCCAAAACCACCAAATGATTATGAGAGACGCCGTAGTGGAGGGCTCCGGAAATTTCGACCACCTGGGGTTCTTTAACGTGCACCCAAATCTGAGTACACGGGCCTACAACATTTCCGCCTCCATCGGAAATGCAGCCACCGCAACCGGGATCGATCCTGCGACCTGCGGGTCAGCAGCCGAGTACCTTAGCCACTAGACCACCGTGGCGGGGCTACCTAATGTTTGAGTGTGCCGCATTTGTATACAGCAGGCACAGCTTATCAAGAAATATGAACCTATTAAAATTTAGCGTGTAACCTTTGAGGATGACCTCTTCCGGGGAGAATGCGCTGCTCGGTGTGATCATGCCCATCGAGCCCTGCTAATTTTCATGCACAAGACCAAGTTCGCCTCGCCCGTCTGTGTTATTTGATTTTCTCTTTTAAAGTTTTTACTTTTTTCCTTTTTCACTATACCTCACTTTACCCAAGCAGAATCAGCGGGTTGGGTCATTTTATGGTGCAGTTCCCAGCGTACTGCTTCCCTATATCCTCTGTGTCTTCGGGATTTTCATGCACCTAAAATAAATAAATAATAATAATAATAATAATAATAATAATAATAATAATAATAATAATAATAATAATAATAATACTTTATTGTACACATCCATAACAAATGCAAAGAAACGGGCCTAAGTCCCCAGAACTTGTGCGACCGGTTGCATCGATGTGGATACAAGATAAGAAAACTATTGTTGTTTGCTTATCAATGAACAGACAAATAATTAACACCATTACTTTTTACAGGCCAAAAAAAAGAGGAAGAAAGGAGGGACACAGAGCATACGTGGCATACAAACAGACCATGTGATTTTAAAGCTCAGCGAGAAATTTTTTAATTGCCTTTTTGAACTCGCTGAAAAAAAATTTGTCAGGTGGTGCATTGAAAATTTTTGGAATATATACACTTCTATATGGTTTGGCAGCAGTGCTCGCAAGCTTCACGTCGCTAACAGATATTCTCTGTACGCAGCTGATCACATTCCTGGGATCGTTATCGCCGCACACTGCAAGCAGTACCACTGACGAGAGCACTATTTCGGACAGCCAAATCGGCGCACATTGTGACGACATACAGTGCAGTTCTACGCCATCTACAAGAAGTGGCTGCGGAACGAATTGCGCCTGCGCGGATGACGTGTCCCCAGAACACGAGCACTTCATAAGTCAGGAAACTTCCGCTCTGACGGCAGTTTGGCAGCAGTGCTCGCAAGCTTCACGTCGCTAACAGATATTCTCTGTACGCAGCTGATCACATTCCTGGGATCGTTATCGCCGCACACTGCAAGCAGTACCACTGACGAGAGCACTATTTCGGACAGCCAAATCGGCGCACATTGTGACGACATACAGTGCAGTTCTACGCCATCTACAAGAAGTGGCTGCGGAACGAATTGCGCCTGCGCGGATGACGTGTCCCCAGAACACGAGCACTTCATAAGTCAGGAAACTTCCGCTCTGACGGCAGTTTGGCAGCAGTGCTCGCAAGCTTCACGTCGCTAACAGATATTCTCTGTACGCAGGTGAGAATTTCACTACTGCACCTAAACTCTGTTATTGCTAGCACTGCTGCCAAGCACCATTGTATACGTTGTGTCAGCTGCTGTTGTCTTGTTGAAGGATGAATAAGGAACTAGACGTATTTCAGCGAGAGATACGGAAGGAACTCCGCGATTTTAAAAAAAAGTGTGGACTATTGTAGTGCAGTGTGTGATGACATAAAGCCGCTCTCCGAAGAGATAAGATCGTTACGAAAAGAACTCGCAGATGCGCGAAAGGCAAACGATATTCTCATGATGGAGACGAAGAAATTACGCATGAAAGTTGAGGACCTGGAGGCGTATACCAGAGCAAACAACCTTGAAATCAAGGGCGTGCCCAATGAAGGTGACCCTTCCGAAGTAGTCCAGAATATTTGCTCAGCAGTCGGGGAACCCATCACTTCCACAGATATTGATGTTTGTCACAGAATGGGAACAAAAGATCCCGATGTAAAGAATATCATTGTACGATTTGTTCGCCGGGAGAAACGAGATGCCGTCCTGGCTAAGGCCAAGAGGGCACGTCTTTCTGCTAACAAAATTGGTTTCCAGTCAACCGATCCTATATTTGTCAATGAAAACCTAACCCAGCTTGGGAAACAACTCCTAGGCGCAACCATAGCTAAGAAGCGTGGCGTTGGATGGAAAAACGTGTGGACGCGCAATGGAAAAATTTTTGCCAGGAAAACGGAATCATCAGAGGTGCTCAGAATTGCTGAACGCGACGATTTAGAAAAGATGTGCCGCTAGGTATCGAACAGGCACTCTGAATTGATACAGTCTGCTGCGAAATGGCGTTATTTGACAGTTGTCAATACCATGATGCAGACAGTTTTAACAAAGCGGTCACGCATATTGAAAGGCACTTCAGTGCTTTACATTTGAACGTGCGCAGTATTAAAAATAAGGTTTCTGATCTCAGCATGTTCCTCGATTCCTTAGCTATAAAATTCGATGTAATTTTGCTTTCCGAGACATGGCTCGCTCCTAATGACTGTCCTTCACAACTACAGTCTTACAAATACAATGGTGTTACCAGGACTAATAGTCGTGGCGGAGGCGTTGCTTTGTACGTGAAGGACTGTATTCCTCATGATATTATTGATGAGCTAACCTTTTTGACGACTACCGTTGAATGTATTACAATCCGATTACCAAATGTTCTAGTTACTGCAGTGTATCGGCCACCCGCAAGCAGCAAATCTGATTTTCTTGTTATTTTTGAAACCATTATATCTAAGCTTCACTCGTTCCGCGTGCCATTTTTTCTGATGGGTGACGTAAATATGAATATGCTAAGCGATGACGTTGCCACTATACAGTTTGAAACTATTCTGTCCACCTATTGTAGTGAAAACACTATCGGTCTGCCTAGCCGAATCACGGACCATAGCGCCACTCTTCTGGACGTCTGTATCACAAACGTGCCGACGAATAAGACTTTTACAGGCTTATTTTCACTCGACCTTAGTGACCACTTACCCATTTTTGCTCTTTTTTCCACTGCAACGAATAAGCCTAGGTACAATGAAAAAACAACGTACCGCGTCATAAACCAGCTCACCCTAGAAAAATTTCGTTCTGAAATAACCCATACGGACTGGTCTTTTGTGTACGCTGAGCGAAATTCAGATCACGCATATAGCGCTTTCTCGCGCTATCTGAAAGCATGTTATGACAACAGTTTTCCTATGGTGACATACACAATAAAGAAAACGAAAATTCGTAAACCATGGATCAACGAGAATCTTCACAAAAGAATCAAAACGAAAAACAAAATGTATCATAAGTTTGTCCAAACACGCGACCTAGAGGTGCTGAAAAAATTCAAAACGTATCGCAATAAGCTAAACGCCGACATACGCAAGGCTAAGAAGATTTATTATGAATGCCTATTCGCCAAGATTTATAATGATCCTCGTAAACTGTGGAATGAAGTGAATAACCTGGGACAATTTACCGAAAGTAAAATGCGTATTAATGTCAAAGCCTTCTCCCAAGATATGAGCGACGAAGCAGCTATCACGGCTATGAACGAATATTTTGCCTATTCTGGTGATTATGTGCCTCTTTCAGGACATTGTACGCAAGAAAGGATTACCCGTAGAACGAGAGAGCCTAACACAATCAGTCTAAGTCCAGTGACACCTTCAGAGGTACACAGCTCGATAATTAGACTACGTAACAATGTCGCAAGAGGCGCTGATGACTTAAGTGCAGCGCCCTTGAAGCACGTTGCGGACCTTATATCGGAGCCCTTGGCTCATATTATTAATTGCATGTTAGTTTCTGGTATTTTCCCCTCAGAACTCAAGCTTGCGCGTGTATGTCCTGTGCACAAAGGCGGTGCTTTGAATGACATTTCTAATTATAGGCCTATCTCTGTTTTACCAGTGCTATCGAAGGTATTTGAGAGTGCCATAAATTGTAGACTAAGGAACTTTCTTTCAAAGTATCAAATAATAAACCCTGCTCAGTATGGTTTCCAGAAAGGAAAGTCCACTGAATTAGCCCTATTAAACGTAAAAGAGGTCATACTGAACAATTTTGAAAAAAGACTATATACAGTAGGACTGTTCCTTGACCTGAAGAAGGCTTTCGATAGCATAAAACATGACATTCTAGAAGAAAAATTATTTGACTATGGATTGCGTGGCGCTGCTCTTAAACTTATTACGAATTACTTATCTGATAGAAAACAATATGTTACACTCGGAAGCTTAGCGTCAGAAGCAACAGAACTTAAGCAAGGCGTTCCACAAGGTTCTATCTTAGGACCCTTGTTATTTATACTTTATATAGATGATATATGTAATATCCCATACACAGAAAAACTAGTCATGTACGCAGATGACACGAATGCCTTTTTCAGTGCTGATACAGTGGCCGATCTTCAAGTTACTGTAACTAATTATTTAAGACACCTGGAACTGTGGCTCCATGAAAACAAGCTTGACTTAAACGCAAGTAAAACAAAATATGTTATATTTAGGCCTCCTAATAAGCCATGCATTACACTGAATTTCTCCTTTCAGGGCACCACGCTGGAATGTGTTAAAACGCAAAAATTTCTAGGAGTATGGTTTGAGGAAAACATGTCATGGAACACACATATATCAAAACTTGTCTCTGAATTAGGTAAAACTGTTGGCTGCATGTATAAGTTATCAGACCTTGTACCATTATGGCTTAAAAAGGCTATATACTACGCCCATTTCTATTCTCGGTTATCTTACTGCGCACTAGTATGGGCAAAAACGTCTGCTCAGAACCTCAACAAACTAGAGACGTTACAGAAAAAGGTTCTTAGAATATTTGAAAAATTTTATGGGCTTCCTAGCGAACTACGTACTCATCAGCTCTTTATAAATCATGATCTTATTAGAGCAAGTGACCTTTACACATATAAACTAATACTTTATATTCAGAAAAACAAACTTCATCAGCATTCAATTGACAGCTCCTGTCGATACGCTCTCCGAAATCAACTAAGACCAGTTCCCTTTTCTCACACACGTTACGGAGAATGCCTTCTACACCACCAGATACCAACAATATTGAACAAATTCTTAACCAGTATCGACTTCGAACTGCCTGAACGTATATTCAAGAAACATGTACGAAGTATGTTGTTACACGCATAGGAATTGCTCAAACAGCACTAGCTATCTTTCGTTATCATGTTTTTTACATGTTTTCTTTCCTTTTTGTATAAGAATTGTTGTTTTGCGCATGTGCATACTAGATTTATGCGACCTACGTGAAATTATGTGTGTATTTTGTTCACTAAAAGGAAAAAAGTACTAAGCTCTCATTTTGGCTTATGCATGTACAGTGAATTACGCGATATTTTTGTAAAATGCCTGCTGCTCTGGAACGGGTTCTTGGGCTCTCTCAAGATGTCTCCGACATCTTTTCGCCTAAGGACCTCCGACTTGATGTTGTTGGAAATAAACTTGACTTGACTTGACTTGACTATATGCTTCTCCATATCTGGTAGAGAACCGGGGGTATTATTAAACGCTTTTTTTCTTTAAGGGGTCGACGTGTTACTACTACTACTACTACTACTACTAATAATAATAATATATTAATAATAACATAATTTTTATAAAATAATACCATAATGAACATAAAATAATACTTAAATAAATATAAAATATATACCATAATAAACATACGATAATACCATAATAAAGAATAAAAATACCAAAATAAACAAAAAATACCATAATAAACCATAATAAACATAAAATAATACCATAATAAACCCGAAAAAAACGAGCCCGTATATATATATATATATATATATATATATATAATATATATATGATATATAATATAATATATATAATATATTATATTATATATAATATATATATATATATATATATATATATATATATATATATATACAAAGGAAAGAAGTGTATACTTAAGAGCTCACGTTTCCGTGTTTTGACACAATATTAATGAGTTATAACAGACAAAGATCCCAAGGAAAGTATAGAGGAAGTTATTAGACCAAACAATTCAATATAATTGGTCTAATAACTTCCTCCATACTTTCCTTGGCATGTTCGTCTGCTAGATCTCATATATATATATATATATATATATATATATATATATATATATATATATATATATATATATATATAAAACAGTATGCTTCGCCTTTCATAGATGTACATTGAGCAACGTGCGACCTGCTTAGGAGCAGAATGAAATATCATTTAAAAGTAGCATCAATTTCGGCTAACTGGTAAACGTTTTGTGACAATAAATACAGCTAAGTATGCTACGTGGAAGGGAATTAAGTCGGCTGGTCAGAGTGCACTACGTTCGTGTCAAGCAGTCATGTTTTGTACACCCTTTGTCACGCGATCACCAAGCGAACCGGACCAATGCAATTACAAATGTGCAAAACAGGATACACCTCATTAAGCAGACCGAATTCTGACACGCTTTATTCTAAATAAAGATTCAGTGCATTTTTCGTCTGCACGTGTACGAAAGTGTACTGGTATATAACGCGAACGACCGAATATTCACAAAGGACTTCGAACTACAGAGGAGCCCTGCGAGACAACTGGCGTGTCGGCTTTTCGGAAGGTGATTCTTTACTAAATTCAGAATCTTGCGGCGCGTTGGGCAGTGCCGTGTGCGCACGATAGCATAAGTAGTGTTCTTGTTTCGCCTTACAGAATCAAGGCATCACTTTGGAGCGCAGTGAAATCAAAACTATAGTAGCCATAAGGGACACGTCATTCGTACTGGCAATGAATAAACACAATTGAATGCAAGTTTTCAGGAATTCATAGTTAAAGATTAAGCAAAAATACATCTGAAAGTTTTTGAAAAAGGATATTTTCGCAAACGAAACTTTGCTTCTAATCAACTTCTCAAAGTATTGAGATATGCATTTGCAAGTTGTTCGACGAAATTAATATACTGCTACAATAATGTGTTTGATAGACAATATCAATAATTATTTGATGCCTTAGGATCCATCGGGATAGACAACAAAGCAATGGTACTGCTTTTTCGGACTAAAGACGTGTTTACAAACTTTGTTGAGAGTGGTTTTCAGGGTGGCAATTGGTGAGTAACAGCTTTGAAGTTTGACTTTGTAACCTTCGCCAAAGAACATTGTCGCAACGTAATCACTCATCAGCGACAATGATATTTTAGTTCACTCAGCCTAAGGGCCAGTGGCATGAGATGAAATTTCTTGCATTTTTAGATATTATTTGTTTTACATGACTCCCTCCGCTTTATCAGAGATCAGTCCCACTTAAATGTAGCAGCGAGTATACGTTGGCGGTCGTGCGCATATGCTACGCGCCTGCTCTGAGGCAACCATTTGATTGCATAACGGCACCTGTATGCATTGCAAAATGGGACGTTATGAGAACAAAGGGAAGTACATAAGGCATCGGCAACTACGCGTAACCAAAATAAGGTGCCGTACAAAGATCACGCACCAACCGCAAAAGGATTACCTGATGCGCTTCAAGGTAGAAACTTACTCTAACGGTATCTTTGCTCTCAGTCAAGCAGCTCGGCAACTCTTTTCATGGTATACAGCCTAAAATAGAAGACGTGTAGTGTTGTTACCCTGCAGTCATTATACCTGTAGATACGTCTTTTCTTTTGATTCTATTGCAGGGTAATCGCTAGCGCAATCATGATTGGTTGTACAGCTGTTGGTTGCTCTAGTTCGAGCACCAAAAAGAAAAAAAAAAGATGTTCGCATTATCTTGGAACTTAGAAAATTGAAGTGAGTTTTGTGGTAAGAATAGGACCTTTGGGTGCCCAGCATCAGGTAGGTGATATTTGTCCCAAACCCTGCATGGATGATTTTGTTTGTCTGCCACATTTGGCAATTACGTACAGGCGCTCCCAGCAAAGATCCACGGCAGGTTGACTACGTGCCGTTCACATTTCGGCAAGACGAAAGAAGAACTGAGACTTGAAGACGAAAGCGCAAAAGGCATATGGGAGTGTAGTTTTTCATCAGTGCAACTACAATCACTCCCTACACAAATGTTAAAAGCACACGGCATTTAGCTAAAGCGCACGGCCACCGCGCAACGTGCAGGCAGCTCTGACCTTGATACCGAAAGTAGCCTGATACAGCAGCCAACAGCCGCACGACATCAGACAAGCGGTGACGCCGTGGAATCCATGAACATTATGTCAATGACATCAACTGCAGTGATGTATGCACAATCAGCCAGTGGGTCTGATTGATTGATATGTGGGGTTTAACGTCCCAAAACCACTATATGATTAGGAGAGACGCCGTAGTGGAGGGCTCCGGAAATTTCGACCACCTGGGGTTCTTTAACGTGCACCCAAATCTGAGCACACGGGCCTACAACATTTCCGCTTCCATCGGAAATGCAGCCGCCGCAGCCGGGATTCGAACCCGCGCCATGCGGGTCAGCAGCCGAGCAGCCAGTGGGTCTGAAGGCAACGTCTTCGCATCAGTGGGAGAAAATAATGCGTCAGTAACGCTAAAGACAAGGAAAAGCGCCCTACTATTCTAGTTATAGAAGAGGCACACGATGTGTTGCGGGTAAATTCAAGCGTTCCTCCGAGCATTTATTTCGGAGCAGTCAATTTACTCACACGTGATCTGGTGCACATGCGATCTGAGCAGGCAAATACGCCTAACAAACACGGTGCCTGACTATGAGGTGAGCGTCGTCTCGGCCAGCCTCTTCACTAATGCGATACATTACGTAAAAACCCAACGAGCTCGACTTCGATAAAACAAAAAGTTACCGCCGACACATTTTAATTTTAAAGCATTTCTAGCTCTGCATTATAGTCGAGGTCATTCGAGAACGAACGATTGAACATTTTGCCATGCCATCGCTGCTGAACGCGTAGCTTTAGTAGCATAGTATACCCCCTGCACATAGTGAACATGCATACAACCTGCGTTGCAACTACGACTGCAAAAATCAGCTAAGCACACCCACAGATGGAAACAAGTATGAATAAGCATGTTAGTATGTTACCTGTGTTTGTATGTAAGTACAAAATTATTTGAAATACGTGACAACCAAGGCCATGCCCCTCTTTATTCCAAAAAACGCAGGATCGTGATAGCACATACAGTCTGTTATTTGCCGTTCGAAATGAAAATATTATTTCACAACGACACCACATGCTTCCCTTTCGCGGTCAGTCACAGGTGCGGCTATACTAACGCGTGCTAGAAAGTCGCGGTATCCGCGTTGGATTACCATGAAAAAAGCGAGCGACACCGATGCCCAAGGAGTAACGCAGCAAACTGAGAGCCTTTGAACCGGAAGCTGGTGCAGACCAAGTGCACCCCATGAGCTTGCGAGTTTGCGCCTCACTTATAGCAGCTGTGACAAAAGTGGGGGTTGCTTCCGCTATGTCCAATCCATGGAGATATTAATATCTTTAATAACTCTACTCTATACAGCGATCACAAAGTGCCGTACGTTTTTTTTGTCCCCAGTTTTGCCAAGAAAAAAAAAAGCATGCAGCTGAAAGTTATCCTCGTCGGCTTGGCCATTTTCGGTCTGATTGTTGCAGGTGAGTTTTTTTTGTCAGACCAGCTTTCCTGAATCCCAAGAAATAACCTTGTAATTTAGCCTGCGCCTTACAAGCCTTTGCTGTATTATCGAAATGTAGGTATACCTCTGCGCAGAGGCGGTGTCGTAATCATTGAAGTGAAAACTCAGGGGCGACTATTGCTTTTTGGTAACTTTTATCAATATCATGCCAGGAAGACGCGAAATACTGTCGGTCACGGCAAAAAAAAAAAACAAAAAAAAACAAAGCTTTTTAGGCATGCGATTCACCTGGCTTAAGCTTCTGCAAGAATTCACTACACTTCTCACTATTGGTATGGATTCCATTTCTCTAGATGACGACTCATTGTCTCTCCATCGCTTTACGTGACCTTGCCATGTGCACTTATATCTTAAAGCTCTTATGTGCCCGTTGTTTAGTTGAGCTTCGTGCATTGTGACCGAGCGTACAACAGACACAGAAGAGGATGAAAGACGGCAAGTGCTGAACGCAGCTCTCGGAGTGTATAGCCCTGAGGCTATTCTGTAGGTGTTTCTATACCAACTCAAGCAGGCCTGTAAAAAAGGGCCGAGAGGGTTGGGGAGCGGCTAGCTTTCCCCCGCTCTGAAATTCGGATAGAAGGGGTGGTTTACCGAGGAGAAACGACAAAAATAAACCTTTAAGTCTTCGAAGAAGTGCCCCCCCTCCCCCTCGACAAAAATTCATGGCTATGGGCCTGTCCCTGAAGACTCATCGAGAACATGGTCACTTCGTCCACCTGCGCTTTCTGTCACATAAAAGCGATCACGGTCATACATAAATACATAAATGCACACATAAAACTATGGGAACCCTAAAGCTTCGCCTTTAGAAGTTGAACGCGATAGCAATATCCTGTTCCTAGTGCGTACTTCAAGCACTTTGTGCATGAAACCTTTTCGAGCTTGCTATGCACCCACTACGTGGCATTAAGGAAATAGACGCAGTAGCGGGTGCCCCCTTTGTGGTGGGTGACCGGCTTCAAACCATGAAGTCATTATGATAATCGCACGTTCTGACACTCGCTGGCGCTTGTACTATGCATTGTTACTGCAATATTTCATGTGCATTGTGAAGCATGTAGACAGGAAGCATGTGTTTGTAAATCATGAAAGCTACTTTCCCTGCATTTCTAACCAGAGGTAGTTCTTTTTACTGTATTCACAAACAGACGCCTGGTCTTGTGGTAGAACATCCGCTTGCCAAGCTAACCACTTGAGTTCGATCGCCACTCGAACCCAATGACCTTGGTTCGGTCCACAGTCTGGACCCAGGTTTTTTTATCATTTGTTTTATTTGCACTGTTATCGATTTTCTGCTTTCGTATAAGATGGTAAAATTTCGCTCACAACCAACGATACCGACGCCGATGCTGGAATTTTTGTGAAACAAGCTCTATAACGCTATCGCGTTGAAAAAAATAAAAAAAATATATAACTTTTTGGTGGTGCTGGCTTTGTGCCTAGGTACCCGAGGTTACAAGGCAAGTGTTTCAACGTCTGGCACAGGCACCGTAATGTTTTTCTAATTTCAGGCCTGCAACTTACTCTTGAATATCTGAATATTTCTACGCCGCAACGCTGTTCATAAATTGGCAGTGATAATACATCCCTCAACACGAAAACATGTATAGTATAAACATATCGAGTATTTCGCACATTAGGAAATACCTAAGTTTGTGAAAATTTGATGCTAAGACCACATTTCATTGATCGTGAGATGCGTTGCCATACCGCTGTTCCGACGCGGACAAAGGCCAGAAAAAATGCGAAGCACGCCGTGACGATGCTACGAAAAAAAAAAGCTCTGGAAGGCTACAAGCCACAAAGAAGTTTCGCGCGTCAGTGTAACTCACATAACTCCCAAAAAAGACTGGATGGATTTCGCCCTCCCCACATGTGAGTAGGGATATCGGCTACTCATGTTCTGCTGTCTGGCCCACCATGCTGTGATGCGAAGCGTTACTCTTATAATGTGCCGTTCGAAGACGTAACTAGGGAGATGAATTGAATTTACCACAATTACTCTGCATATTTTTTTTCGCGCAATAGTTGCTGCAGCTATCGCAATACAAGTGTTGTCCAAGTTATTTGAGACTAATTTTGCATCGTGATATACGTTTCATAATGTGCTCTTTTCTGTTTCTAGAGAGCGGTGCCATGCCCGCCAGCAGCAGTGCCAATGAGGCCGAAGCCAGGACTGTACCACAATCTGCAGAGCGCGCAGAGCAAAGCAGTGCTGAGGAGGCACGCATCAGCGAGGCATGCCTGAAATCGCTGTGTGGGTAACAACCTGACGCAATGAAACTATATGTTCCAAGGAAATATCTCGCATAGGACCAATAAATTTCTTAGAAGAATTTGAAGCATGGTCAATCTTTCCGTGTCATTATCGTAATTCCGAACGTATGCAATCGGGAATCTCAGTGCGATGCACGGTAGCTATAAAGAAGTTTTTGGCCATATGAAATAGGAACTGACTTTACACAGTTAGAATACATTGTTCAAGCTCGACTTGTGCTGCTCTACTAGGGGGCAGGAGTATGTAAAAAGATGTAGTGTTAAACGCGTACAGGCGAGCACTGCGAGGGAAGAAGAACACCCAGGAACGGTGTTCGGTTTGGGTTCTTCGCCGGTCTATACTTTTTCTTTACACCGTAATGCTGAAACCCCTCGTGCGGACACGTCTCCTTCATTGCACGGCTCAAGGGTACCGTCTAATAGACCGCGTCGTGCTGTGGGCGGCGAATACTGCAACGTATTGTTCCTGATCGGCGTAAATCAAATTCGTCGACTTCAACAACGTTTCTGATGGATCGCCTCAAGAATAAGTGCTGCGCTCGACGAGCCCAGTACACGAAGTTCCTACAAGAATCAAGATCGCTGCTCACAGATCCTTCAGCAGAGGAGCCCAAGCTTACAGGTATCTATGACCGTTTGTCAGCTAGCAACAACAAGCTCTCGAAAAACAATAATGTGCTCGAGGAGCACTTAGCTGACGAGGAGCTCGAAGCGGAGTATGTCGCGGCAGCGGAATATAACGACCAAGCTATCAGCTTGCTCACCGAGATTTGCTGCAAAATAGATGGTTTGGGAAGCGTGTACAGTACAGTGGTGACTGCTCCTACGAATGCGACAGAAAAAGTTTTTTTTTTCAATCAATCAATCAGATTTTTATTACAAACCAAAGAAAAGATTACAAGATATCTGGACCGTTAGCCTACATTGGCTAGTGATCGGTTCATATCGGAGTACATAAAAGCAGCTTAGTAAAGCATATTGAGCAATAAACACATATATACACAATTATTTATACATATAACTATTCACATATGCACATACATACTACATACATAAGCGCGTTTACATATATGCATTTTCACAACATACCCAACTATAGTTTGTTTCATCATCATTGTGATATATATTAAGTGACTGGGTAAAAGCACTAATTAGGGCAGGAGAAAGTGAAAAAAACCTATTCTTATGTCTTGATGCTGCAAGCAAAATAATTTCACACTGTGCTTAAAATTTCTTGCCACTTTAACTTCTAAGGGTAGTCGGTTCCAAATTTTAGTCCCATGAAATTCCAATAAGCGTGTTTCATATAAGTTATAGCTTGTAGGTAAGTTAAAATTGCCATTCGATGCGTGTCTAGTGTTTCGCGATGGTACTGTAAATAGAGTGGAGGAGAGGGGAAAGCTAGTGCCTATAATTTTCTGAACAAAAAGGGCAACCTTATAATCGCGAAGTGCCCAAACTGATAAGATTTGTTGTTCCTGAAATGTAGTTTTATATGAATTTCTATGGTTTCCACCTATTATGCTTAGGGCTCTCTTTTGTAGTCGTAGTAATGGCTCTAGGTATGTCGTATACGTTACACCCCACGATTCAATACAGTAACTAACATGTGAATGACAGAAGGAAAAATACAATGTTCGAAGCACGCTGGGGGTAAAGCATTCGCGTGCTTTGATTAAGGTATAACAACCATAAGCCACCTTTCTAGAAACACTATAAATTTGTTCTTCCCAGTGAAGGTGCTGGTCAAAAACACTCCTAAATATTTAAAAGAAACCACTTGTTCGATAGGACTGTTGTTCAGGTGAAGTTGCATAGACGCCGTGTCAATATCCTTTCGCCTTGATCGAAAAACAACATACTTCGTTTTCCACGAATGTAGTGTCAATTTATTCTGTATAAACCAGTTGCTTACGTGTGTCAATTCAGACATTATATTGGCTTGCAGTGTTGATAGACTATTTCCTGTGAATACTATGGCGGTATCGTCCGCGTACATTAATGCTTTAGAGTACACTACTGTTTTGGGGAAATCATTATGTACAGAGTAAAAAGTACCGGGCCTAATACGGATCCCTAGGGCACTCCGCACACTATTGTGCTGTATGCCGATTCGTTATTGTAATCACCGCTTTTTGTTTGCGCGAGGACAAGTAGCTTGAGAAGAACTGGAGTGAACTGTCACTGAAGCCATAACTTTCAAGTTTTTGTAATAGTATGTCATGGGGAACTGTATCGAATGCCTTTTTAATATCCAGGAAGACTGCTACTGCGATTTCACCGTTGTGGAGCGCGGTGGTTATATTGTGCGAGAGGGTTAGAATGGCTAAAGCAGTAGACCTAGCGGGAACGAATCCGTGCTGTTGTGGGCATATGATGTCGTTGTCAACCAGAAAGCGTTTTGATTGAAGGACAATTATCTTCTCGAAAAGTGTATTAAGACAGCTTAGAACCGAGATCGGTCTGTAGTTTTCAGGGTTGTTCGAGTCCCCTGATTTGTATACAGGAACTACGGTTGCTGACGCCATGACCAGAATACGCCCAAGGCTGCTAAACCTTGACTTGCCAACATTTAAAGGTGACATTCACGAGTGGTCAGCTTTCTAGGAGCAGTTTGAAGAGGATATCCATCTTAACAACGCATTATCGACGACGACGAAGTTTTTATACCTGCAGCATTACCTAGTGGGTTAAGCGGCAGCTGCGATCTCTGGATTCCCGACTTCTGAATCGTGTTACGCCGACGCCATAGAGCTACTGAAATAATGCTTCGGCGATCGTAACGAAATGGTGCAACACCACCTGTTAGCGCATCGCAATCTTCCACATGTTAAGGCAGGAAGCAACGTTAGAGGCCTTAGGCAGATTTTGGACTCTGTGCAGCTCAACCTACGATGTCTCACGGCACTAAACGTACCAACGATCACTTTATCGGTAATTTTGATTGACAATCTACAAAAGACTTTGCCATACGAAATCGCTCTTGCATACATCAGAGCAAACAGCAGCGAGACTTTAAGACGACATAAGCCTTCTACAAACGCGTCAGATCCACAACTGTAGGCTGCAAACTCGGATTCGGAACCAAAAGTGCTGCTCATGTTCATACGTATTGAATTGGAAAGCCGGGAGCAGTGTCAACCATTCTCAGAATGACCTGATATTTACCACACTCTCACTCATCCGAGAGGGCAAGACGGCAGCACTAGCATCACTTCTGTACCACACAGTGCGTTGTACGAGAGGAGCGAGTGCTGGTGCTGCCATCTCGTCCTTTCTGATGAGTGAGAGTGTGGTTAATAACAGGCCGTTCCGAGAATGGCTGACACTGACACTTCTTTTACAACATTTAAGTTAAGAGCATCCGTAATAGTGTGGCCATTGATTGAAAAAGAGTTGAAAAGAATTCGTGCAAGGTCAAGCCAATCTAATATTCATGTCAATTCACCGGCAAAATCAAGACGCACGGCCGTAATTCCATATGTTCACCAGCTGTCACATAATCTTAAGAAAGTGGCACTTCGGTAAAATATTAGGGTGCTATTTTCAGTACGTGATAAACTTGGGAAATTGTGTGTGCTGACGAATCCGTCACGTGAGGAAAGGGTGTTGTGCACAAAAAGGCATACACACAAATTCGTGGAGTGCATTTCGTTCGTCATTTATCTTATTCTGTTCACATGTGGGAAAAAATATGTTGGCCAAACCAGTAGGTGTGTGAATGAGCGATTGAGAGAACACAATTACAAGGCGAATAAACTGCCGCCAGAAGGTTTTCTTGCTCTTCACATTCACGCGTGTGGCTGTTGGCCTTTGTTTCACAGTACAATCATTGTTGGTCAGCATAAGGATGAGATGACTCGGTTGATCATAGAAGCCGAACTTATTGATGCTCTTGGAGATGTATGTATTAGCAAGCCTTCAATTGCCTTGTCACCCAAGGAACTGGCGTTCCTGCGTACGCAGTGATACGCGATTTTATCTGTGAGGTTTTTTGTTGTCCTATTTATCGTTTCTTCTTGTAGGTAGATGGCATTGTCGCGCATGTATCTGAATTACACGTGCTTATCTGCTTGGTCGCCTGACGATTATGGCTTAAAAGCAGCTTGGAGGTCGAAAACAAACATGTTGTTGATAGTAGCGCTCTGTCTTCTCAGTCTATACTTTCCTGTGTTAGTTTTTTTCGACTCGCGCTACATAAATTTCTTTCATTAATTCCCTCCCGGCTGGTACAAAAGTGAGCCAGAATGACTTAAGTGACGAGTCAAACTTTGCTCTCATTTAAGTATAATTACACATACTTAACGCTGACGTTAGAATGGAAAGAAAGAAGCCGCTGAAAACTGGACTCATTGAAAGTTCAACTGCCAGTGGAATATAAAATTTGATTCCGGTGACTCGGAAGTACATTATTTGCAGATGCACAATAATAACTTGTGGATTTTACAGACGCATAGCTGTTGACTTGCACTTTTTATCATATCATAAAGGTTGCGAGATCTCGTTCTCTAACGTTCAAGACCACACAATTTGTATTTCACTGTTTCGTGGCTCTTGCAGTTAATGAGCTTTAACTTTTCAAGATACTGCCCATAGGTTTCTGGATTCCAACCCTTCGAAAAGCCACTACTGAGACCTTCATAAGATGCATGTAAATAAATGAATGAATAAATAAATAGGTAAGTAAATGAATAAATAAAAAATATATAGATGTGAGTCTCGAGGTGTTGCTTACACGATATTACCGCAAGACTTAAGGTCCCACATTTCTCACACGCGGACAGCTGCTGCTCAAATGGGTAATATACCCTGAATGCATTGTACCCTTGACATTGTTTAGTTAGAAATCAAGATGTGAATATGGGCAGGCCGTTTCAGTAATAGAAAAAGGAAAATCGACGTGCGTCGTTGCATTCCATGTTGATGATAGATATGTGGGGTTTAAGGTCCTGAAATCACGATACGACGATGAGAGACACTGTTGTGGACGGCTCCGAAAATTTCGACCACATAGGGTTCTGTAACATGCACTTAAATATGAGCACACGGATCTACAGAATTTTCACCTACATCGAAAATGCTGCCGCTGCAGCCGTGATATCATCCTGTGACCTGCGCGTTAGCAGGCGAGCAATCTTAGCCACTACACCACCACGGCGGAGCAAATCCTAGATTCAAAGTTAAGGTATAAAAATAAAGCAATCGCGTAATACAGCAATATTCAGTATAGACACGTTCACAGCTGAATAAAGAGGTAGACAAGTTATTTATAAAATGCATCGAACAATTATTAAGGTACAAAAAATGTTACCTGCGCCATCATTCTCATTAGCGAGGCTTTCAATGCGGAAATCGAGCTTCGGTGAAATCGCTTTTAGTGGACTAAAAATTGGTTCGCAAAAAAACAAAAACAAAAACGAAACAAAAACAAAACATGAGCGGTCCCAATCCTACAATTGCGTGCCAGATTATCACGACTCAGACAATTGTGGCGAGTGACCACCATTCCCTGTGACTAAAGGTCACGCCAAGCAGAGATGCCGGCTGTCACATTCGTAGGGGAGTTGACTCGAACATCCTTGATTTTATTTGGTACCAGGTACTGGAGTTTTGTGGAGATGATTCACCAATTTAGCTGTCTCGGATTCTCGGATGGCTTCACTAGCACAAGTAAGAAGGCTGTTGAAGACACCTTTGACTTCACAGTCTGCCCAGGAGTATTCCTTCGGGCAACGTTGGGTTCTGTCGTGCTGCCGAAGCTAATCTAAGAGGCCATGCCGAAAAAGCAGTGTGGTTGAAATATGCTCTTTTTGGTGCAGACAAACTCTTTCAATCAGCACATACTAATAAATTTTTCTTAGTGAGTTATCCTGACGGTCAATTATTCTTTATGGTAATTTGGTAAGTATATGCTTCAATATTATATGTATCCAATCAACTCTAAGCTGAACCAAAAACATCGATTCCGTACCACCTATGCTTTCTACTTCAAGGTGATGCCATGGTGCTTTGCGTACCAGGTGAGAATTTTTATCTATTTTTATCCAGGTGACAATTTTAATTCATTTCAGTAACGTGATGTCATGATGTCGTAAGATGGCACTTTGGAGGAAACCACCCCACTATACGGAGTCGAGCCCTCCTCACCATATTCCTGTGCGGAATATTACTATTGAATGCAATGCTGAAGTAAACAACGTATAATTCACACAAAGCATCGCATTCGACCTTCCACTGTAATAAGTATGTGCGTATAGAACACGGACACTGGTACAGCTATTCAAGCCCGAGTGATGTAGTGGGGGCCCAGAGGACCGAAATCAGCAAGAGGCTCTGGGAGATGTCGAGAAGAGGAGCCTGGAGCTGTTAACAGTAACATATACTTACAATATTCACAGGTAGCGTGTTACTAATTGATGAGGGTAGCATCATGAAAGCTCTCGATGGAAACTTGATGAGAGCTTCTGGGAGCTTGTCTGGAGCCTCACGGCTTCCCCGTTTTATGCCCTGGCCTTTCCAGGATTCTCCGCAGGAAAAAAAAAACAATGGAGGCCAGGACAGTTCATTCAAATTGCCATATTCTCCTCCGCCTCTAAAAGGGGAAGGCGAAACACAACCTCCTTCCCGACCCAGGAAAGTGGAAAAGGGCAGGCCTGTTCGTCCCATGGCGAGGGAGAAAAGACAGCGCAACGTGCAAGACACAGGACAGTGCGAAGGCGTTAAGTCCTACGTGCAAATCAACTCTGTAATCCGTTGCACGAATGAGTTTGCGGCGCCGGTCAGAGCATGGTTTGTGGAAACGGCGGCATGAATGCACGACGGGGCACGGGGGAAATTCACAGAAACACGGGTCTCAGACACTTGGCTTTTTGTCCGGGGCACCTTGACGCACAAAGCAAGCCGCTTTGACGGCCAACAGCTTTTCCTAATCCTTCAGTGACTTAGGCATGTCTAATAGTTCTTAAAAGGGGCGCCGACGGCTCTGGATAAATCGAAGAATGACTTTCGTGTGGTCGTCGCTCTTGGTGCATTTCTGGGGCGCTTACAAGGAAGAAATCAGGGTAGGCTCAGCCGCGATGTCTCATGCGTCCAAGCGGAGCCAAGCCAGGGAGTCCGATCATAACACTAATGGTGCTCAAAAAGAAATGGTCTGTTACCTACGCAACTGTCAGGATAAGCCTGTGCCAAACAGACTTATTCAGAATTTCTTAACGCAAAAAAATAATAAAGTTGTGGCTTGAAGGTGTAGCCGTCAGCTGTTCAACAATTAACGTACATGTTATGTTTATGCCATTAGTCAGCATAACAACTATATGTACTTGAATCAACATCGTTTGCGGGAAATTGCAACCGCACTCGATGTCTCCGAGATGAATTGGTAGTTATAAATCTCTGTGTTACCCGAGAGCCACAAGTTTTATTGAAGCCACGACGCGCCCATTTCTACGGAGGTAGAGAGTCACTAACTGTATAGTTCTCGGCTCTCATCACTATTGTGTCTAACAAAGAATGAGAATGAAATAAACATATATTTTTCGAGACAGTGTTCCCGAGTTTGTGAGCTCGGGGTCACCTAGGTGGGTGGTCTCTGATTTCAGGAATCCTCTGGCCGCAATCGCCTCCCGGGCCCGGACGACAAGTCCTCGTTGGTCGTCTAGGTCGCGTGCGGTAATCTTGGCCTCCCACATCTTGGCTAGGGGGTCGATACGTGCAGTCATTGCGGGCTTCTTATTGGAACCTTCGTGGTGCCACGGGCACTCAAGTAGTAGGTGGGCCAGTGTGTCTGGCACGTCGCAAATCGGTCAGTTGTAGGCGTATAGCGTTGGGTAGACTCTACGCAGTAGGGTGCCGTGTGTATAAGTGTTAGCTTGAAGTCTACGAAATGCTGTGAAAGACGATTCTTTTAAATTTACACTTCTTTTATTCTGGAGCCTGTGACGCAATCATAAAAAAGTTAATAAACAATGTAGTCTAAACCCGCTCGGTGCAGCCCCACCCACACCCCTCACCTCAAACCGGGGCGTCGTGCTATGCGCGAAGCCAGGGATGGGCAGATATACCCGAAAAAGTATTCCCGAATACAGATATTCAAATATGCTGTTTAGAAGCCTAAAATACAGATACTGAGATACATTTGTAAGTGACGTAATGGGTGTTTCAGATATACTTTTCATAAAGACGGAAAAAGTATTCCGGGACACGTATACTGAAATATCTTTCTCTATGTACGAGATAGTCATACGCCGTACAGACATTCGTTATGGGCAGCATATTATTTAAATTGCGCAATGCATTGAAACTTGCCCATAAATTTATTCATGATTTTATCACCGTACTCAGAGTACCATTAAGGCACTAGAAATGAGGCTTACAGTGCACATAATTACTGATAATGACATATATATAGATATGCTTGCATCAAAAAACTATGCTGTATGAGAGAGAGAGTTACTCGCATTGTACACCGAAATTGGGACTTGTGGCGGCAACAGTATTAGCTATGCTAGATGTAGCATAATTAAAGCGAAGCGATGCAACCATAAACAAACTAATTAGGAAAAAGGTATGCTTTTATTCACAGCATTCTTTCTACTGAGTCACCTGCATTGGGATGACCAACCATTCGTCAATGTTAACTCCAACGTCCTTCCACTTAGTAGACAAGCGGTTCAGGCTAGTTGGTGTTGGTTTCCACTTTTGATAAAATGGCCTAGCGCGAAACAGGAGGGGAACACGTAAACAACGAAGACGAGCGCTTACTTCCAGCTGAAGGTTTAGTGTTTCCCAGAAACATGAAAAAAGCAGAAAAAAGCATGAACAAAACAAGTAATGCGAAAAGAAACGCAAAAAGACCGCCTTACAATCGCCGTGTGATCGCGCTGGCCTCTCCGAGAAATGCTTTAGAGAAAAAAATATCGTTGATGAAGCATGGCACCAGACACAAAATTCTTTGCGTGGTTTGTGGCTTCCGCGATAAGCTCCGGTTTGTCAAGTGGGCGCCGCAATAAAAAAGAGGAAAATAAACGAGAAAAAAGAAACCACTGCTAGTTGACTTGGCATAAGAGAACACAGTTTAAAAACGACGCTGTTGGTTAGCGCCCAATGTACAGTGTATAATGCTCCTCACAATGAAAATATCACTGCCGGAATTCAAAATGGCAGTATAACTTTGTAGGCAAGCTCAAGCAGGTGAGCATTCAAACACATTCTAGTTCTGTCTGAAGGTGCACAATGAAAGCGACTAGCTCGCTTTCGAGGAGGTAGGAGTCAGTTTCGTTCTCAGAAGAAATATAGAAACGGTGGGTGCATATCTCGCCGCGGACTGCCAAGGTCACAACAGAAAATGTTTCTTAGGGACGAAGCTCCTTATGCCATGGGTCATGCGTCTGCGATGTATGTAGTAGTATACTAGTAGTCGTCGTCATCGTAGTAGTAGTAGGTCGCCACCTCCAAGGCCGGACTAGAGGAGCGGCACAGCCGCACTCTTGAATTGAGGAGGAAATCCGGGGACGTTATTGTGTTCGATGCTTACTCAAAAAAAAACTAGTAAAAGAAGGACCCACTTTGAGCAATATCCGACAAAAGGTTGCCACGTTAAACTCGCTAGGGGTAACCTCCTTGGCTTGAGCAAGGTTTAGCGAGGGTTAGACCACAACTAGCGGCGGTGAAAGGTGGGTACTGGACACGAAGCGCAGGCTGTAAGAGATAGTGCACGTGCTGCTCCTTTAGTCCGGCCGCGCCACCTCTCGTTTAGTCCTTGAAATGTCCACTGAATGGCGGTACTTCTATATGATGAATATATGATGAAACGATGGAGATGGTGGTACTCCTGGTCTGTTCACTAGATGGACTAAGGTATGGCCAGACACACGGACGGACGCACACAGGAACCACAAATAGATGGATGCACAGATGGACGAACACAGAGATAAACACTTGGTTGGCCGCACGCACGGATGGACGCATTGACGGATGCTTCGCCCCATTCATCATCATGCACTCCGTGGATGTGCTGTGATTGTTTTCCTATTGTAAACGTGTCTCAGCTCATTTCTAAAAAAAGTAAAAGTAACGAGATACCCATGTACCGTATAGTATCGCAATACGGATGATACATTGTAAAAGTATTTCACTACAGAGATACAAATACATTTTTGATAAGTATCTCGATACAGCAATACAGATACTCAAAAGTATCTCTGAAATACTATCGCGATACAAGAGCTCTTGCATCGCAATACTGCCCGGCCCTGCGCGAAACCTCATGCCCGAGCCCGGCCCCTTCCCACCGTGAAAACTACTTTACCAAGCCCAGCCAGGCCCACGGGCTAGGCTGGACGCAGGTTTTCGGGTCAACTCGAGCCCGCGTGGAGTGTTCTAGACGGAGTGTCCAGATTCGGTAACAGTGGCTCAAGAATAAGTTGTCATCCGAAGCTGAGTAAAGAGCATTTGTAATCGATAATTCTGTATTAGGAATATTGTAATGCATAAAAACAGTATACATGTCTAAAACACCCACTTTGCTTTTCTCACTCTCAGGTGGTTTACAACCACGGGTGCCTGGGTTTGCCAGCACACGCAATAAAACGACAGCATTCGGCACTTTTGTGCTTGAAGTTCATTTGAAGGGCTACTCATTGCTATAACGAATTCCCTGCAACACCTTTTGACCCAGGGTTACCAGGTTTTACTACTTTGCTTCAATTTGGCAAGTTTTAGGCCAGTGGTGGCTGAGCAAATGCCTTGGCTACTTGGCACTAATATGACTTGTCTTGTGCCTTTAATTTCAGTCAAGTTATCTCTGGTTATTGACGTCTCAGCCGTTGGCAAGGCAAAACATGGCAACTAAATCAAGCATCGGCTCTGAACGTGGAATTAGGCACTTTGGTGGTAGAGATGACGAATTTTAATAAAAATGATGATGCAAATGGCTCAAGTAGGGATGAACGGGCACTTAAAATTGGGTGAAGTTAAGTTTCGCCTTTGAGGGTATATTTTTTAGAAAGAACATGGCGGCAGACGCCAGCTGTGAGTGGAGAATGTAGGGAGAGGGAGCTGTTGTCACCACTGACGCGAAAAGAGAAATGTTTATGAACTTTATTTAGCGTTTCTTCGTTTCTTTGTGGCGTACTAAACCGTGCTGCAAGAAAAGTGAAAATACCGACAGCCGACGCCCAGCAGCTTTTAGCTTTATTAGCATCTACCTTAAGTTTTCGCACACGGTATAATGCCAGTCTTGCGCTCACAACCAAGCACACAGTCACCCATGCCACCGACACCGAAAGTGGAATTTCTGCGAAACGAGTACTCCATCTTTATTGTGTTAAAAACTACTTTTTAATAACCCACAAGTCAAGCAGCCCTCGAGTGCCAGGCCCGAAGCTTATCTGTGCAACTGGACGTGCATGTGGATAACTTCCTTGCTTTTCCTTGCACCTCTGTCTCTCTCTCTTACCTCCTGCAGAATTAGCTTTTCAGAACTCATACCTCCAAATGAGCTTTATCGACCTTGAACCAGCACTACCAGACCAATCCGTGGATAGCAGAAAGGTCCTCTGAGATCAGCAGGCACCAGATCTGAAGATGTGACGGTTTGTGGATGAACGTACGAGCTCCATCGATACCCCCCAGGAAAAGACAGACAGCACCGGTCCTTCTGGCTACATGGTGTGCGAGCTTGCTGACCGCGACAAGCACTTCGTTCTAACTGCTTGCATACCAGTTGAACGCCGGGCGAATAACCACAAAGCCGTTGCTGTCACCATCCAAATCACCACGGATCGTTCAGGCACTGACCACCTAAGGCCAAAGCGAAGAGATACAGATACAACTTCAGTGAAGTCAGCGTGAGATTCAGCAACGGTTACATTCGTGCATATAGACGTAGGGTGGAACCGACAGCGATCATGTTTCGGTGAAGTGGCCGCAAAACAAAGAAGAGTGATAAAATTAGGAGAGCTCCAGACACATTTCCTCCCTGCGCCTACTCGAGTACGGGTGGCTGAATGAGGCATGTGGCGCGTGTACTTTCGGCACCGCTTATCATCACTGAGGCGTGCCTTTGCATTATTTCTTTTCTAAGTGTTCGCAGAACCATTAGGTAGAAGGCTGGCTTAGAACACTAATATGAACTGCTACTGGTCGGCATGGCGCGCAGCTCGAGAAATATGAAGCACATCACAAAGTGAGGCACCGAAACCCTTAGAAGTCCACATATTGCATGCCCAATATTTACATGGCCCTTGTTATATTGTCACGGGGTCGTGACGTGGCCGAAGACAGGAGACTTCGTGTTGGAATTTAATTGTTTATTTGGGCGAACCTGTGCCCGGTAAACGGAAAGTCCAATTACAGCAGCAGTCTCGCGCAGATAGCAGTCTCGGACTGATAGCGGCGAATGGAGCGTCGGCCTTCGATCAACAACTCACAAGCGGCGAAGCGCGTTGGCATTTATACTCTTGCCATCGAATGTTCTAGCGTTATCGCTGGCGGTGGCGTAGGTTCCAGAACAATCTGTACCGTTCGCACAGTGGGCGTGATCTTATCGAAATGATCTACTACAGTCCGGATCCTTCTCGAAAACTGCAGGCGCGGTTTGCGCTGAGAATCGTGTGGTGTTTTGGGACGATAACAAAAACTTGGAAAATGGAACGTGGCATTGCCCCCCTCTGAAAAAAGGCATCGTCCCGATGCTTTAACTAAAGATGAAAGTACAATAATAATGCAAGAAAGTACAATGAAAAAATTACGATACAACTATAATACAAAAAAACACTGGTTCAGTTTGTTATAACTGGGATTCGAACCCACGCCCACATACGTGGACCAGAAGCCTCGTTCAACCCGTATCACTGGGCAAGGTTTCCCTTGAGTCTGGCACGGTAAATAACTCCAGGTGGCCTAAATTTCCGGAGCCCTCCACTACGGCGTCTCTCATAATCATATAGTGGTTTTGGGACGTTAAACCCCACATATCAATGAATGGTTCAGTTTGTTAACGCGCATGAAACGGCTTGAGGCGCGCGACATGGATGACTTCAGGTCGCGATCAGCGTCGTTGAGAGTTCGTGATGCCGTCGGGGACAACCTCGTAATCAAGTGGGCCGAGACGTCGAACCACCCTGTACGGTCCGAATTACCGTCGCAGAAGCTTTTCACTTAGTCCACGTCGGCGTATCGGCGTCCACACCCAAACACGTTCACCGGGTTGGTATTCCACGAAGCGTCGTCGAAGGTTGTAACGGTGGCTGTCGGTCGTCTGTTGATTCTTGATACGGAGACGCGCAAGTTGTCGGGCTTCTTCGGCACGTTGAAGGTACTCGCTCACATCGAGGTTTTCTTCGTCGGTGACGTTGGGTAACATGGCATCGAGCGTCGTTGCCGGGCTCCTTCCGTAGACCAATTTGTATGGAGATATCTGCGTCGTCTCCTGCACCGCCGTGTTGTATGCGAAGGTCACATACGGAAGAATGGCGTCCCACGTCTTGTGTTCGACATCGACGTACATTGACAGCATGTCGGCGATCGTCTTGTTAAGTCGCTCGGTGAGGCCGTTGGTTTGTGGGTGGTACGCTGTCGTCCGGCGGTGGTTTGTTTGGCTGTATGCCAAGATCGCTTGAGTTATGTCGGCAGTGAATGCCGTTCCTCTGTCGGTGATAAGGACCTCCGGGGCGCCGTGACGTAGGACGATATTTTCGACGAAGAACTTAGCTACCTCGGATGTACTGCCTTTTGGCAGGGCTTTTGTTTCGGCGTAGCGGATGAGGTAGTCGGTAGCTACCAAGATCCACTTGTTTCCGAAAGCCGACGTCGGGAACGGCCCCAGTAGGTCCATACCAATCTGCTGGAAAGGTCGGCAAGGTGGATCAATTGGCTGCAGAAGTCCCGCTGGCCTTGTCGGCGGTGTCTTGCGTCGCTGACAGTCCCGGCATGTTCTTACATAACGAGTGACGTCGGTGGTAAGACGTGGCCAGTAGTACCTTTCTTGTATTCTCGCGAGCGTGCGAGAAACGCCGAGGTGCCCTGCCGTCGGATCGTCGTGCAGGGCCTGCAGGAGTTCTGGTCGCATAGCTGAAGGCACCACAAGGAGGTACTTAGCTCGAAGCGGTGAAAAGTTTTTTCTTTTGTAGAAGACTGTTTCGTAGAAAGAACGACGCAAGTGCGCGCTTGAATACCTTCGGGACTTCGGCGGTCCGGCCTTCGAGGTATTCTATTAGGGCCTTAAGTTCCGGGTCGGCCCTCTGTCGTTCAGCGAAGTCGTCGGTAGTTATCGTTTTTAAGAAGTAGTCGTCATCCGGGTCGTCGGGTAGCGGTTGGTCGACAGGCCCACGAGAGAGACAGTCGGCGTCGGAGTGTTTTTTGCCGGACTTGTAAATGACAGTAATGTTATATTCTTGAAGTCTCAGGCTCCATCGTGCGAGGCGACCTGAAGGGTCCTTCAAGGTGGCTAGCCAACACAATGCGTGGTGATCGCTCACAACTTTGTAGGGCCTGCCGTAGAGGTAGGCGCGAAATTTCGACGTAGCCCAGATGATGGCGAGGCACTCCTTTTCTGTTGTGGAATAATTTGCTTCTGCTTTGGATAGCGATCGGCAGGCGTAACTAATAACCCTTTCAAGTCCGTCAGCCCTCTGCACAAGAACGGCGCCAAGACCTACGCTGCTTGCGTCAGTATGTATTTCTGTCTCAGCGAATTCGTCGAAATGGGCAAGTAACGGAGGCGTCTGGAGGCGATGTTTAAGCTCCTGGAAAGCGTGTTCATGCGGCATTTCCCACTTAAACTCCACGTCGGCCTTGGTAAGGTTAGTGAGAGGATCGGCAATGCGGGCGAAGTTTTTCACGAACCGTCTATAATAGGCACACAGGCCCAGAAATCGGCGCACGGCTTTCTTGTCAGTGGGCGGCGGCAAGCCGGCGATGGCGGCTGTTTTCCGTGGATCGGGACGAACTCCAGACTTGCTGATAACGTGCCCCAGAAACAAGAGCTCCTCATACGCAAATCTGCACTTTTTTGGCTTCAGTGTGAGTCCGGAAGTCTTGATGGCTTGAAGTACAGCTTCAAGGCGCCGAAGATGCTCGTCGAAACTCGAGGAAAACACGACGACGTCGTCCAAGTACACAAGGCAAGTCTGCCACTTCAATCCTGCCAGTACTGTATCCATAACGCGTTGAAAAGTTGCAGGCGCTGAGCAAAGGCCGAAGGGCATCACCTTAAACTCGAAGTGGCCGTCCGGTGTTATAAACGCCGTCTTCTCTCGGTTTCTTTCGTCGACTTCGATTTGCCAATAGCCAGTCTTGAGATCCATTGACGAAAAGTACTTGGCATTATGGAGCCGATCAAGTGCGTCGTCTATTCGTGGGAGAGGATACACGTCCTTTCTTGTGATTTTGTTCAGGCGGCGATAATCGACGCAGAAACGTAGGGTCCCATCATTTTTCTTCACTAACACCACGGGGGATGCCCATGGACTCTTGGACGGCCGGATAATGTCATCCCGCAGCATTTCATCAACTTGTCTCTTCATGGCCTCACGTTCTCGCGTCGAAACCCTGTACGGACTCTGACGGAGTGGTCTGGCATTTTCTTCGGTTATGATGCGATGTTTCGTGATTGGGGTCTGCCGAATTTTTGATGACGACGAAAAGCAATCTTCGTATTGCAGGAGCAGGGCCTTGAGCTGTTCTTGCTTATCGTTCCGAAGTCTGGGATTGACGTCGAAAGCTATGGGAGGGGCTTCGTTCCTCTGAGCAGGTTCCGCAGAATCGGCGAGGACGAAAGCACTGGTGGCTTCGACAATTTCTTCGATGTATGCGACCGTTGTTCCTTTGTTCACATGTTTGTACTCATTGCTGAAATTTGTGAGCATAACCGTTGCTTTGCCTCCCCCAGCTCTGCAATTCCTCTTGCGACGCAAATATTTCGGGTGACCATCAGATGCTGACTGCCTTCAACGACGCCTTCCAAGTCAGGTGATTTAGGAGCGCCGACTGAAATAATGACGCTTGAGCGAGGCGGAATAATGACTTGTTCTTCCAGCACATTCAAGGCATGGTGTCCTGACGGCGTGCGCGGTGGTAGTGTTTCTTCTGTGGATAACGTTATCGACTTTGTGTTTAGGTTGATGACAGCACCATGGAGGCATAAGAAGTCCATGCCAAGGATGACATCTCTCGAGCAACGCTGTAAGACTACGAAGTCTGTAGGATAAATATGGCCGTTAATGGTGACTCTCGCTGTGCAGATTCCTGCAGGCGTTACGAGATGACCTCCGCCTGTGCGGATTTCAGGGCCTTTCCAAGCTGTCCTAACTTTCTTTAACTTCGCGGCGAACGACCCACTGATGACAGAATAGTCGGCTCCAGTATCGACGAGAGCGGTCACACTGTGGCCGTCGATAAGAACGTCGAGGTCCCTAGTTCGCCGTCTCGCATTACAGTTAGGGCGTGGCGTCGGGTCACGGCTGCGTCGGCTTGATCCACTGCTTCCATGTTGCGTCGTCAGGCCACCTCCGGTAAGTGAGCTTTCGCTGTCAGGGCTTTGCCTGGTTGGCATTGTGTTCGGAAAGCTTCGTCGCGGCGTCGTCGTCGTCGGAGGATCTTCGGTAGTTCGTCGCACAGCAACCGCACCTCCACCGGTTGCTGCCCTTAGTTTCCCGGATACGGGCTAGGAGACCGGCCCCGCGTTGGGCCGGAGTACTGCCGGGGGTGCGGTGACATGCGGCGGCTGGGCGACGGCGAACGGGAAGGACTTCGGGGTGTCCATTGAGTTCCTGTCAGGTAGTCGGGGATGTCACGTGGCCGTTCCCCTGGCTGCAGACGTGGTGCATCGACGGCGAAGCCACGCAGTCCCATCTGTCGGTACTGGCAACGGCGGTAAGTGTGCCCGGCCTCGCCGCAGTGGTAGCACAGTGGGCGGTGGTCAGGGGTGCGCCAAACGTTGGTTTTCCTCGGCGCACTGCGCTGGCCCGCTGGTGAACGGTAGGTCGTCGGTGGGGGTGGTGGCGGCGGTGGTGTCTGGCGACGGAAGGGCGACCGGGCGGCGTTTTGGCGTGGACGGGGAGGAGCGTTGTGGCGCACTGCAGCGACGTAGCTCATAGTTTCTGGCTCGGGCAGCAGTGTTTGGCGAATTCGAAGTGATTGCCGAACTTCGTCTCGCACAATGTCGGCGATCGAATCCACTTGAGGGTGCGCCGAAGGCAACAGTTTGCGCAGCTCTTCCCGCACGATCGCTCGGATCGTTTCACGCAGGTTTTCGGAGTCACTGGTTTGAGCAGCAGCGCATTCTGGAGTGAGGCGACGATTATACTGTCTGGTGCGCATGTCAAGGGTTTTTTCGATGGTTGTCGCCTCGGGTACAAATTCTTGGACGGTGTTCGGTGGATTCCTCATTAGTCCCGCGAAGAGCTCCTGTTTGACCCCTCGCATGAGGAAACGAACTTTTTTCTCCTCAGGCATGTCTGGGTCAGCGTGACGAAATAGGCGGGTCATCTCCTCTGTGAAAATTCAAACCTTCTCATTTGGTAGCTGAACCCGGGTCTAGTTGAGCAGCGGCCCTTTCTTTGCGAGCGACGCTCGTGAACGTTTGCAGAAATGCGCCGCAGAAGACATCCCACGTTCGGAGCGTGGACTCACGATTCTCTAGCCAGGTCCTTGCTGTGTCTTCCAGGTAGAAATACACACGACGGAGCTTTTCTTCGTTGTCCCAGTGGTTGAGGGCGGCCACACGGTCGTATGTTTCTAGCCAGGACTCTGGGTCTTCGAACGATGACCCATGGAAAATTGGTGGTTTTCTGGGTTGATGCAAGACCATCGTGGGCTGGGATGCGGCGGTTGTCATTGTCGCTGCAGTCGCGGTCATGGCCTTGGTCTTCCGCGCCTTGTCTTCTAGAAGCCCGTACTCCGGTGGTAGCCCTTGCTGTCGGTGGCTTGTTCGCTGCTCCTGGTTGGCGTCGGTGTCTTCTCCGCGACGTGGGCTGGGTTCACGGCTTGACGGGGGCATCCGGTACATGAACGAAGCAGCACCTCCACCAGATGTCACGGGGTCGTGACGTGGCCGAAGACAGGAGACTTCGTGTTGGGATTTAATTGTTTATTTGGGCGAACCTGTGTCCGGTAAACAAAAAGTCCAATTACAGCAGCAGTCTCGCACAGATAGCAGTCTCGGACTGATAGCGGCGAACGGAGCGTCGGCCTTCGATCAACAACTCACAAGCGGCGAAGCGCGTCGGCATTTATACTCTTGCCGTCGAATGTTCTAGCGTTATCGCTGGCGGTGGCGTAGGTTCCAGAACAATCTGTACCGTTTGCACAGTGGGCGTGATCTTATCGAAATGATCTACTACAGTCCGGATTCTTCTCGAAAACTGCAGGCACGGTTTTGCGCTAATAATCGTGTGGTGTTTTGGGACGATAACAAAAACTTGGAAAATGGAACGTGGCAATATGACATAAAACAGGTGGTTAGATTAGTATCTGTCACACTTGTGTGGGCACTAAAACGTATAGAATTTGTTTCGTCTCCGCTGAACGTGTACGTAACTGCAACCTAATGTCTAGAAAACGAAGTAAAGTGCCGCACGATAGAGTGATGAATCGGTTAACAATACATCAAGGAACTTTGCACATTGGTAAGTTCAAATGGCTCGATTGGTAAACAGCAAGGCAAAGCCTTGGGAAAAATAGGTGCATTTAGCCAGGAACGATGCAATTTCTTTGCGATGAGAGCAATGGAGAGCGCGCAGGCACATTTGACACCTTCTGTTCAAATAGAACTGGCGTTGACTACCTCTTGTGCACTCTTATCAAAGTCCCTATATAAAACTACAAATTCATTTAACAGTGGTAGACAATCGCAGTCGTTTCAATGCACTGATATGTATCGACTGTGGGAATAGTTTGAAATTATGCCTGTGCTCAGTTAGCCCGCCTTTCGAACATCTGCCTCCCTGCCAGACATAAACTGTACCGCACGGATATGGGAAGTGATAGACAGCCCATTGTGCATATGTCACAAAAGTGAACAGGGGCTTCTTAACGCATATTCAGCATTAGTGTCGGTGAGGCGATACTTTTCAACTCGGGCCACGCATAGAGTTTCCTAATATACACTAGAGCGAACTCTGGCGCTAGTGTCTAGGGGATCTGTAACGCACTGCGCTTCAGCGAGCATGGGAATGATGGGTAGTACACACATTACGTTATCGGTAATGGTCGCTTAAGCTCCCGTAAACTTGTGCCCGTAATCACATCGGAAGATTCTAAGGTGATTCAAATGGTTCAGTCAATCGGACATGGTTTGCCAAAGACGACAGTTACACGAGTAATAGAATGGTGACGTGAAAATTGAAAGAAGGGAGCCCATGAGGCATTGCCTCTCACTGAGAAAGCATCGTGACGCTGCAAGTGAAATAACATAAGAGGGTGAAAAAAAGTGGCTGCAAATATACTAGACATTATAAAGCAAAGCAGATTCCTATAGCTTTCTACCTAGTGAAATAAGGCCTAATGCACATGGCATGGTGGATTCCAGGTCATGCGCAGCGCTGGTGAGAGTTCCCCATTCTGTCAAGGAATGTCTCATAGTCGAGTGCACCGAGACGTAGAAGTACATTGTATGGCCTGAAGTATCATAGAAAAAGCTTACCCTTAGGTCGCCATCGGCAGACGGGTGTCCGCACAGATACGTGGTCACCAGGTTGGTATTCCATCTAGCGTCGTAGAAGGTTGTCATTAGTTTGTTGGTATTTGATGCTCAGATGAACGAGTTGTGTGGATTCCTCAGCGCTATGAAGGTCGATAGAGACGAAGACGTTTTCTTCGTCAGGGATGATGGGTAGCCTGGCGTCAAGCGCCGTCGGTGGGTTTCTTCTGTGTGAAGTCATCTGAGTCGTTTCATGCACGAGTCTTGTATGCGAAGATAAAATACGGCAGATGACATCGTAGGTCGGCAACTAAGTCCGCAATGATCTTGTTTTGACGCCCTGTGAGGTCATTGGCGTGCAGGTGGTAGGTTGTGGTCTGGTGGTGACATGTGTGGTGGTATCTCAAAATCGTCTGAATGAGGTGAGCAGGAACGACCGTACCTTAGTCGGCGATGAGGGCCTCTGGGGTACCATGACGAAGGACGAAGCTTTTCGAGAACACTTGGCTACCTCGGTACCACCGCCTTTGGGCAAGGCTCTTGTTTCGGTGTGACGGCACCTACGGTGATGTATTTATTTCCGCACGTATACGTTGGAAATGGTTCAAGGAGATCTATCCCAATCTGCTGGAACAGTCCCCATGGAAGCTTGATGGGCTCAAGAAAGCCTGATGCTCTAGTGGACGGTGTCTTGCGTCGCTGGAAATCTCGTCCTGACGTAGTGAACAACGTCGGTGGCATGACGCCACCCACAGTACCTTTTCTGGATACTTGCGAGAGTGTAAGAAACAGCGAGGACTGGCGTCTGCTAGTCGTGTAAGTCATGGAGGACCTCTGGTTGCTATGCTGAAGGCACCAAGAGAATGTATTTGGCTTGAAGGGGTGGTAAGATTATCTAAAACAGAATGTAGTTTCAGAAGAAAAATGATGGCAGTGCATGCTTGAATATCCTCGAAAAAACGGCGGTACAGGCCTTGGGTTATTTCACAAAGTCCATGAGTTCGGGGTGGGCTCGCAAACAGTCAGCGAAGTCATCGGTAAATATAGTTCACAAGAAGCCTTCATTCCGGTCAAGTTGTGACAGTAGGTCCAAGGTGACGTGAGACAGGCAGGTGGGGAAAGGGTTTTTCCTAGGCTTGTAAATAACGGTAATCTTGAAGAAGAGGTTAAGACGAGCCTATAGGGGTTTTTAATTTGGCAGGCGAGCGATGGGAAGCGGTGGCGGTTGCGCTAGGCACAATGAATCTTTCCTTCGTGCATGCTACAGAGGGGAGACCACATTGGTTTGGGGGCGTTAGCTAACGTGAGTCGATGTCTCGTATCCTACGGCAAGTCGCGTGTGAGTGCGATTTTCTGCTGTTATGTTTCGCGCTGGCTTTCCTGCTGTTCTTTTGCGGCGTATGTTTCATTGACTGCCAGTCAGCGGGGATTGTTCCAGGTTTTCGGTTTTCCTGTGTGCGTTAGTGCCGCGTTCAGCCGGCTCGGAAGGCTGTTTATGATTATTTTGATTAATGCATTAAAGACGGTTCTCGCCCTCTGCGGTGCCGGCTCGTGCACTGTGAGTTTCGGCTCACTGTTCCCCTGAGCGGAGGCGGGGCCGTCGTCTGGTTCCCAACGAAGTCCATGATTTTCACATATATTTGACCTTCCTTTCGTTCCTTCTAACGTGTTTTTCTCTTGAAGTTCTCATTTTTTTCTTTGGAGTTCGTTTTCGCACCCCAAGAACCACACACATGAGGCACCCATCCAGTCGGCCTATCAGAAACGCGATATGCTTTGCGCATATTGCAATTCTCTTGCGTTCCGATACAGTTACTGCTCATGAAGGTGATAACCCTACGTACCGAAAGTCTAGTATTATGGGCCCGATGGGCCCTTACCTTTGCCAAGCACGGTAGAAGCAGGGCGAGGAGAGCACAGGCGCCTTACGAACATATGAACGAACACTTCAGACAATCCTGAATTATCCACCACCAACGGATGTCAAGAGCTTGCAACAGTTCCTGGGTATGGTAGGCTTCTACCGCCACTTCATTCCCCACTGTGCTAATCTGGCCAGACTACTTCTCCAGGTCTTGGGCAAGGGGGTCCATTGTTCTTTGACTAACGTGGAGCATGCAGCATTCCAGGCACTGTCGAAGGCTATCACTGATAAATCGCGGTTGCGCCTCCCTGACGAAAACTTGCCATTCACTGTGCAGACCGATGCAAGTGAATATGGCCTTGGAGCAGTTTTGATCCAGGAATATGAAGGGATAGTTTAACCAATAGCATTTGCGAGATACATGGTCTCGGGCGCAGAAAGGGACAAGGAACTACACCGTAACAGAGAGTGTCTCGCAATCGTATTCGCACTGAACAAATTTGACATGTACCTGGATGGAGCCTCACTTAAAATTCAAACCGATTACCAGGCGCTGTCATGGCTGTCGAAGATGAAAAACCCACCAGGTCGTCTTGCTCTTGAACTCTTGAAATGGTTTGCATTGTCTTGTTTGTTACTGTATTTTGCATTCGTAATCGTGACGCGAGTTAGTATCTCGTAAATCCATGAAAGTTCCCATATGAAGCACCAGTAATATGCGCACAAGTGGAGAAACCGGCTGTGGCCTTCCTGTTGCTGGGTGCGGGAAGGTGGCGATGGCAGTAATCTTCTGCGTGTCTGGGCGCACTCCCACTTTGCTGATCACGCGACCCGAAAATATTAGGTGATTGTACGCGCAGCAGTACCTTTACAACTTCAAGGTAAGCCCAGAGCTTTTTTTTGCTCAAAGTTCAGCTTGAACAGCTGAGGTATTTGTTTAAGTTTGAGGAAAACACTACTACGTCGTCCGAATACACGAAGCAAGCCTGCCTCCTTAAAGTCGCCAATTCTGTTGTCATCACACGTTCGATGTAAAGACCAAAGGGCACGACATTGAAATAGGACAGGGCGTCAGGTATTACGAAGGCCGTTTTTTCTCGGTCTCTCTCGTCGACATCAGTTTGCCGGTAGCCGGTCTTCAGGTCCATTGTCCAAATGTACTTCGCTACGGAGTCGATGTAGGGCGTAATCTATATGGTGAAGAGGATACACGTCCTTCCTCGTTATTTTGTTGAAGCGGTGATAACCGATCACCACTTCCAATGCCCACTGATTGATTGATTGATATGTGTGGTTTAACGTCCCAAAACCACTATATGATTATTAGAGACGCCGTAGTGGAGGGCTCCGGAAAATTCGACCACCTGGGGTTCTTTAACGTGCACCCAAATCTGAGCACACGGGCCTACAACATTTCCGCCTCCATCGGAAATGCAGCCGCCGATGCCCTCTGATTCTTGCGGAATGCTTCGGGACGACATCATCCAACCGTGCAAGAATCCGATGCCCACTGATTCTTGCACGGTTGGATGATGTCGTCCCGAAGCATTCCGTTGACTCTTTTCTTATTGGCTTTACCTTTTCGAGTTCAATTCAATACCAGCTTTGAGGAGTGGTCGGGTGCTGTCTTTTGTAATGGAAAGCTGAGGTACTGGAGTTTGTCGGATCCTTGATGACAACGCGAAGCAGCTCCTCAGTTTCCGGAGAAGGACTTTGAGCTGGTCTTTCTTGTACGTTAAAAATCCCCGATTGACATCCAAATAATGCTGGGGACCTCAATTAGTCGAACCAGGACCGGTAGTGTCGAATCTGGTGAAAGCGCTGCTGGTGTCCAGGAAATCATTTATCCGAGCAACCTTCGTATGAATATTGAGAAGTCTTCATTCGTGGCTCAAGATTGTCAGGATTACCATCGATGTGCCATCCCACAGCTTGGTTGTGTTTCTTGATATGCAGAACTGACTATTCAGAAGGAGATGGTCACCCTCGCTGACGCCTTTTAAAGTATGAGGGTCCTTCTGCGCCAACTGAAATCACGATGCTGGATTGAGGCGGTATGGTAACTTGCTCTTCCATCATATTCAAGGCATGCTGACAAACTTTTTCATACAGCGGGATGGCACTGTCTGCTCAAAGCGCTAAGAAGCGGAATCGTAGGTCAATTACTGTGCGCTGCTGATTTTGGCTATACGTTCCTAGTTCAAACGACGCAAGGCCACTAGGCTTGCCAGGTAAGTGTGGCCGTCAATAGTGCCTCAGTATTAATATTGCCTCAGATGAGTGTAACCGTTAAGAGTGAGCCCCAGTATTTACGAGAGCAGTGACGCTGTGTCTGTCATTTGGAATGTCTGGATCTGTGGTTGGGTCACTGTGTCAGATCACGTCTACGTCAGCTTGTGATCCTGCTCCTACGTGGTGTCGTATGGTTTTCTTCCGTCGAGAAATAGCAATGAGGGCTCAGAGGGGCTTGCGGTATGTACTCACGCCTTTGCAGTGGTGGCACCGTCTACGTTGGGAAACCTTCGGCTTGTCCTCATACAGCAACCGCACCTTCATCGGTTGCTGCACTCAGTTTTCCGGATACCAGAAAACTAAGGGCGACCGGTGCCTGAATGAGCCACGGTATGCTCGGCGTTAGGGAGTGGCACCGACAATACCCCGACCCAACGACCTGGTGGCCTGGTGATGGTAATGGGGACAGTCATTGGGGGTCCACTGTGATTCTGTGAAGCAGTCAGTGGTGTTGCATGGTTGTTCTTTCCGCTATGAACGTGGTGTATCAATGGCAAAACCACAAAGTCCTATATGGGGGTATGCCAGTGGTTGTAGGTGTGGCCAACTTCTTCGCAATGATAGCAGAGTGGACGGTGGTCAGGGTGCGAAAAGCTTCGGCCTTCTTTGAGGTATATAGCGCTGGCCGACATGTGCACGGTATTGCGTTGGCGGCAGCAGCAGCGGCGGCGGCGGTGGTGTCTAGCGCCAGAACTGTGGTGGCCGCTCGGAGGAGGTGAGTTACGACACGAGGCAGCAGCGCAGCTCATTACTTGTGGATGTGGTTGCAATAGTTAGGAAATTTCCGGCGATCGCTTGACCATGTCAGCGATCGAGTGTACTTCACAGGATGAGGACGAAACTTGCGGTGCAGTACCTCTCATACCATTGCATTCACCGTCTCGCGCAGTTAGTCGAAGTGGAGCCCTTGAACATCGGTGATGTGTGGCGCGGAACGACGACCGTGCTCCCGCTTGCTCATATCTAGTGTATTCTCAATTGTAATTGCTGCAGAAACGTATTCTTGGACACTGGTCAATGGATCAGTCCCGTGAAGAGCTCCCGCCCCCTCGATGAGGAGGTGAGCCATCCTCTCCTAGGGCGATGTAAAGTCGGCGGGGCAGAACAGTCGCGTGAAGTCTTCCGCGGAGACTGTCAAGTTTTTCTGTGGTAGTTGCAACCGTGTCTCAAGCAAGGCCGCATCCATTTTTTTGGCGATGGTGAAAAGCGTCTCCAAAATTGTGGTGCGAAATAGCTCCGAGGTACGAAGTGTGGATTTTATATTTACAAACAGTCTTACTGCATTTTTAGGGTAAACGTACACAAGGCGCGGCTTTTACTTACAGTTCCACTTGTTAAACGTCGAGATCCTTTCGAATGTCTCGAGCCACGTCTCGAAACACGCCAACGAACACGCTCATGGGAAGCGCGACGTTCCCCGGGGAAAAATTATTGCAGAAATCACGCTGACGTCGCTGCACTATTTGTATCTCGACTCGGTTGTGGCACTGACACATTTCCAGACCATGTCTCTTTTAAAACCCCCGCAAATTGCCTACATGCATTTGTGACGTTACGCTCATTCTAGAATGCGCTTGTATCGACGCTATACTCTCCCGTTATCCACACCGTCTTGTTATCACCACTGTATTGCGAGCTTGGAGCAAACTCTTGTCGCCGAAAAACCCAGGCGATCCTGCATAGTAGCCCTGGGCTACCACGCAGGGGTCCCGGCTTTAGGCTGTATTTCAATGAGGACATTTGTTATTCACGTGCTTTTTTTCTTACCTCGTGCGATAGCGGTAACTAAAACAACTGACGGACAACTACAACACCAAAAACAGCTGTTGTAGAGATATTAACATGAGAGCGTTAAAAAAGCTCGTTTCGCAGATATTCTGGTGTCGGTATCAGATTCTGCGTCGGCATCGTTGGTTGTGAGTGAAAAATCGTCCTCTTTTGCGTGACTAGAAAATTGAGAAAGATGCAAATAAAATAAATAAATGGCATAAATATGAGCAGAGGAGGGACCAAACTAGATTAGTTTGCGCGGCAAGCGGATGTTCTCCCACATGGCCATGCCTCTGCTTAAGAAAACAGTGAAAAGAACTTCCTGTGCTTGTAAATGCTGTGAAAGTAGATTATATGCTTCACAAACGCACGCGTCTTGTATATACCTTTCACAATGCACCACGAAATACTGCAGTAATAATGCATGGTCAAGCGTTCATTGCTAACAGGCATCAGAATATGTGATACCATAAGGGCTCCATGGCTGAAAGGCGCTACCCCACTATAAAAGGCACACACACTTCTACGCCTATTCTCTTAAGGCCACGTTGTGGGTGCATAGCAAACGAGAAAAGGTTTTGTGCACTAAGCGTTTGAAGTACGCACTACGAACAGGATGTCGTTATCCCGTTCAGCTCCTCAAGGTGAAGCTTTAGGGTCCCCCAATTTTTTATAACAGCTTTCACTACAGGTCACGAAACAACTAGTCATTTTGGGAAAAGACTGGTCTTAGATGTTACTAAGAGGCCCAATTAGTTTCTATTGTTGCGAGAACAGCTGCTCGCACGCCTTCTATAACAGTATAGCATCTCTCTCTCTTTCTATCTGTCACACACACACACACACACACACACACACACACACACACACACACACACACACACACACACACACACACACACACACACACACACACACACGCGCACACACACACACACACACACACGCACACACACACACACACGAAACATTCCACTGAAATTCTTTAGAAAGACCTAGCTCGTAAACATCATTGCACATCACTGAAGTGTGTACTGCTTTGGACGTTTGGAATTTCGTTCATCAAGGTTGTTTGGAAACAACACAAAGGTATTTTGCGCCGCAATTTTTGTCGAGAATCGAGAATGGACGTCGCAATGATGGCTGAATGACTGTTGCACGTAACAGGGACCTAAGCTTTATTTGACAAAATCTCATGTGGATATGCTGAAAATCCACGGTAAATTAAAGGCATAAAAAGCATCATTATTTGGTCAACCTGACGTAAATCTGTGAACAATATGTTTACTTTAAACCAGTGGTTCATCGACATCGCAGGAGGGAATGAAGGCTTTTATTTCTCATCAAATTAGCATTTTGTCATTAGATATTCTACATTTCGGGAGAGTCATGTTCGTCACTATCTTCATACACTCCTCTGAAAGTGTTGGTCAATGTTAATGACGCTACCAGGACCACGTCCAGACGTGGATGGCTTGACGAACCGATGGATGGACGGATGTACAGACAGACAGACAAACAGACAGACAGACAGACAGACAGACAGACAGACAGACAGACAGACAGACAGACAGACAGACAGACAGACAGACAGACAGACAGACAGACAGACAGACAGACAGACAGACAGACAGATAGATAGATAGATAGATACGCTGCAAGTCATCGAAGTTCGCTAGTAAACGCTTCGCATTTATTAACGGCAAAATACTGGCGTGCACACCATTACCTTCTTTTCTTCTGTCCCGTGGGGCACGTACTCGTGTACCTCGGCCCACAAAATGTAGGGCCGTGACGTTAATCGTCAGAAATTTTATATCTACTTAGAAACAGTGAAAACAGATTTGATAATTTATGCCGGATAGCGTCGATGAGGTATGAATGCTTTGAATGGACGAATCCAAAGAATAAAAATGAGGATCATTGCAGGACTCAAACCCACGCATTTCACTGGCAGTCTCGTGTTTTATTAGAGTCGCAGCAGGTATTGAAACCGTTTTGAGAGAAACTCCTTATGTGAAAAAGTCATGCGCATACAACGGCGATTGTGAGAGCATTACTGTGCTTAAAATTTCATAGCAAGGTAATAAATATAACTAAGGAATGCTTATGTACTTCAATGATCCAGGCGCCATGCGAGTTTTGCATCAATTTTGGCTCTAGTGTTTGCTACGCTTGTATAACAATCGAATGAACCCCACACATGTACTCTTATAACTCAGAAATCTGTAATTAAGTGTTGATAGACCCAGGACAAATGTAGTTGTGAATGCTATGTATTATATTGCACAGCATTGCACGCGAAATGTGAATCATCCTGTTGCGCATGCTTCGTATCAACAAAACTGACATGTTTGTTGATATGAAGCGTGCGCAACAGGGCATGTGTGCTGCAACATGAGTACTAACGTTACATCTGACCGTAGCTAACCCTTTAAACGTCACTGTAGTTGGTGTGCTTGTTAAAAGCGCGATACTCACACAAATACTCTATTTAAAGAGAAACATATCAATAAATCTCGTAAAAACACTATGAGCGCACCTCGAAACGCTTGACTTAGAGCCAAGAAAAATTGCATAGACAGCTAGCCCCTGACTGCTTCGCGTGAAATAAATTCTCGGAATGAGTTTCATCGGCGTGTTTCATTTTCACCGTTTTTTTCGTATTGCTCATCAGATTGAACAAGCATGCCCCACCTTGTTTTCAACCCACCCCTGTTTACACATTTGCCCTTTTTTTCTTTTCCATTGGCATGCATCACAAGGTACCAAGCACAAAAATTCACGTGCAAAGTAGCAAGGAATGTAAGCCTAAGAGCTCGTTTTCTTCTTACTTAGGCAGATTAACAAAGAGTACCTGACAAGGTAAGCGACGATGGCCTCTGACAAGACAAGAGTGCACGTCAAAACGTTATGTTCAGTGGCACCACGTGTTTACGAATTTTTCAGTCTCGTTCAGCTTCTATCGTCCCCTAAGTGGTGCCTGTTTCTGGATTTCTACAGACAAAGAACGTCACACTTCTCATTTTCTGAAGAATCAGCCGAGAAGTTACAAACACAACTTGTCGTTGCACTTTTAGCCATAGCACTTCAGGTATCATGCATGGCGATAGAAGTGAAACCACCAAAAGACAGCAAGCTAAGCTTACAGCAGCACACATAACCAGCCGGGTATGAGATTATCATAAGTGATGAGCTGCGGATCGTGCATTTGTGTATGAAAGACTATGTGAATGGTTGGTCTAGTTGGTGATTTGGAACCAACATATTTGCACAGCATAGGAAAACGAATAGTCTCAACATAACTCTCGAAGGAAGAAACATGAACAAAAGACAGCGCCTTTGTTGTTCATGTTTCCTCCGTAGTTACACTGTAGCTACTCGTTTTCTTGCGTTGTGCAAGTATGTTGTGAATGAACGAAATTATTGCTTGATTTCTCGGGGTAGAATATGTTTGAAGGTCACTTGCATGATCACTTTGAGTTGGCCTGATTGGCTCATCTGTCAAGCAATATGAAGCAAACGTGTGACGTTATCGGAGGTAATGCCGGGTCATCATACTAGTTATCTGCAGCATTATTGCAGACGAATATTGGGTCCTAAAGCCCTGAGTGAATTGCTTTAGAGACGTCTCTTCCTTTTGCGGCTGACGTTTTTTTACCTTCATCTGTAGCAATTGTATCTCAAGCATGGCGTGATGCCAATGACGCCAAATTAAAGTGTCAATCAAGCGTTGCCTTGACAAGTCATGTGCATGTGATGTAGAGCTGTCAGAGAGCAATTCACTGCTGTCAACTAATAGTGGCAGTAATTTTCTCTATCAGGCTGTTTCCACCGAAACTTGATAAATGTGATTGCAAAGCAGCAAAGAACGATGCAGTTTAATTAACAGATAATGCTACAAGATAAAATCATAGACGAAAAATCATTGCTACTTTAGTTGGCACGTGGTGGGACTTGAACGAGTATAAAACATCAGTGACTGACTTCATAGAGCAGTTGAAGCAAAAGGTCCAATCGGAAAGAACTGAGGTGGAAGTTCTTCGAGAGGTAACATTCTTTACTTTTTAAAGCAATGTGCCATAAGTGGTTGTCTTGTTGAAGCCTTCAAATGTGAATAGATTTTTCGCTTCACGTTTATCATGACTCATAGCATAGTTTAGGTGCGTTTGCACCATTAATGTCAAAGGCAGATAATATTTGGACTTGAAAATACTCTGCTCAGTAGATTAACTGCTAAGATTTGAGTAAATAACAATTAAACATCATGGCCTATACTCTATGTATACAATGTTGACGAATAGCACAATATCTTGTTTACGTGAGGCTTCACGAGGTAACGTCACAAATTTTAAACATATACAATGGTAAAAGATTAATTTGAAATCTAAAGAGTGTGTGCTGTGACAAGGTATTCAGTGAGAAAGACTATTTGGTGATCCGGCGGACGGCAATCCTAGCCCCTCGAAGGGAGGGTCATCGTGATGTGGCCACACATCACCTCGGCGTGACGTCCTGTACTCGGCGAGCAGTCCTCGCTACTCACGCGTTCTGGCACCCGCGCCTGCACCTGTGCTGGGGTGGTAGCGAGCAGATGGCGCTTTCGCTCGGGCGCTGGTTTTCGAGGGCAGCGGAGATCCACAGGACGACCCATGTCTGCTCCTCCCGCTGGTCGCTTTATACAGCGGAAGGGGGGGGGGGAGTGATTCTTAAATGAAAAGAATAGAGAAGTGAGCCCCGTAATTGTCTGTCAAGGCGAGGATACCTCAAGAGTAGCTCACGTGGTGTGGGGGTAAGGACGGAGATGAAGGACAGGATTAAAAAGGTATAGAGATAGAGAGAGGGGGAAGGAGAGAGCGTGGCACAGGGGCAGCGACATACGGAAGTAAGAGGAAGATAGGAAAGATGGACACGGGCGCAAGAGTCAGAGGACGGGGCACCACTCGGCGAGAGCTGTTCTCGATGTCAAAAGATGGCGTAGGGTGAGCCCGGTCGGCCAGAGCGGCGCTGTCGTCGGAGATCGCGGGGGCACAACCGGTCAGCTCGAAATCCAGAGAGTGAGGTTTTCCGCAGTGGCCGTAAGCCACGGCGGGATCATCGTCACTGTTCTTGCTTCCCTCTGATTCTGTTCACAATCCCCCAAGATGACGGCCGCTGTAGCTCTTTCAGTTCCACACGCGCGACACAATTCACTTGCGTATACGTTAGAACAAGCGTGCTTCATGATCACCGGTGTGGGTAGCGCCCCGTCATAGTTGTCGGAACGCTACCGCCTCACGTCGGGTCAGGCCGGGGTGAGGTGGGGGCATAGTCCAGCAAAGTGTTCGGTAGGGTGATTATATTCGCGTTTCGTTGTGTTATGACAACCTACCGGTTAAAGGAGGAAAGAAAAGGCAGTGTTACTTTTTTCTCTCTGAACGACGTATCTTTGCCATGTGTGTTACTTTGTTGACTTAGAGTTGGCAATTAGTGAATTACAGTGAGGTTTTGAATCACAATATAATTAAAAAATTCGAGTGATGCAACCCATCATGGCAGTGTAGTGGTTATGTAGCTCGACTGCTGACCCGCAGGTTGCGGGTTCGGTGGCCACATTTGCGATACAGACTAGGATGCCTGAAGCCCAGGTGCTTCAAATTACCTGCGCAATAAATATCACCATATTTTTGAACTTTTTAGAACGCTCTACAAAGATATCTCTCATAATCATATTGTACTTTTGAGACGTTGAAACCTAACAGTAATATTGCTGTTACTTTTCCAGCAATACAAGATACCAAATATGTTGCTAAGGTGAACGCCGTGCAAGAACTCTATTGCCTTCTTCACGGCTGTAATGAAGTTCTTTAGCTCTGAATCTAGGTACTTTTTGGTCGTTAAACCCCAAATATTATCAATGAATATGACTACGTTTTGCTCATCCTCTTCCGAACACAATAGTGGCCGAATAAAAGGCCGGAATTATAAATTATAGGGGAGAGTAAAGAAGACTTTTCCGTGTCTATCCGTATTCATTACTCATTCTCTGCTGTCAACAGCAGTAGAAGAAAAAAAGAAAGAGAAAGTGTGTTATAGAGCTGCATCCTCTCGTTGAACATTTCTTCCTCTCCTCCAGCCTGCTTCTTCAACTTGTACATTCCAAAAGAGGTGCAAGAAATACAGGTGAAACGCGAATATCGCTATCAAATCACTGAGCAAGTAGAACTAAACATGGAGTGACGAATCTAAATATAGTGTGAGAAACTAGTTTATTCAGGCAGGCTTAAGCTAAATCACACTAGTGATGATATTTACAGATGATGAAAATCTACAGATGATGATAATATCTAAAGATAATGAAGAGTCATTTGCTTGCCGCACTCACACTAATTCCCCCGCGCGGTGAAAGTGGCCTCCTGGTCGCCTGAGAGTATTATGAAATGCGTCGAGCATAAGGCTTTAGACGAGATACGTGTACTATTTCTGTCCCTCGGCAACGATTATCAGGATTAGTGCTAAGAGGAGAAACGTGGTAATTGACAGGAGATGTCTGTTCGACCACCGTGTATGGCCCAACGAAGCGACTGATGAATTTTTCGCACAAGCCGGAGATGCACAGTGGAGTCCATAGAAGAACGTCACCAGGAGAAAAACTCACAACACGGCGAGACGAGTCGTAGCGAAATTTTCAAGTGTCTTGAGAGAGGTCAGTGTTAACGTGGGCCACGTGACGGCAGTGTGTGAGACAAGATAAAACGTCTTCAGAGAAAGGAGCCGTCGACGGTGCAGGGACCAAAAGGAGAGACGTCCTGAGCGAATTTTGGTGAGCGACCATGGACGAGAAAAAAATGGAGAAAAGCCGGTTGTGCGTTGAGCAGCCGTATTATAAGCGAATGTCATGAAGGGTAGAATTGCATCCAAGTTCATGTAGTTGGGTTGAATGTACATGGCGATCATGTCCGATAGCGTCCGATGAAAGCGTTGAGTCAATCCGTTGGTCTGCGGGGGGTAGCTAGAAGTAGTCTTGTGAACAGTGTTTGAGGCACGCAAAGCTTGCTCGACAATAAAAGGGAAAAGGCTTTGCCACGATTGCTCAGGAGAATGCGTGGAGCTCCATGGTGCAAAAAAATGTGGTCAAGAAAGAAATCGACAACCTCAGTGGCAGTCCCAGAGGGTATAGAAGCTATTTCTGCATAGCTGGTAAGGTGGTCGATGGCCGTGACAATCCAGCGATTCCCTTTGAATAGTATAGAAAGAGGGCCATACAAGAGGATTCTAAGGACTACAAAAGGTGAAGCGGGACAAAGAAGAGGTTGCATTAAGCCAGCCGGAGCAGTTGTCGGTTGTTTTCGCCGTTGGTAATGGACACAGGAGGCGACGTACTTAGCGACGGCTGAAGAGAGGCCAGGCCAAAAACAACGACTTTGTATTTTGTCCTAAGTCTTGTGATAGCCTGGATGAGCGGCGTTTGGATCATCATGAAAGGCTTCCAGAAGTTCACGTTGCAGATAACGTGGGATGATGGGTACCCACTTGCTGCCATCGATGTGGTAAATATAGCGGTATAAAGCACCACCGACAAGCTTCAATTGTTAAGGTTGTCGACGGAGCCTGGCGTTTGGAGGAGTAGTAGAGCCGGTCAAGCGGTCAACAATGGTGCGGCAGTATGGGTCAACACGTTGTTGTGAAACAAGGACAAATAGGGTGCCAGGTGATGAGCTTAGTGCTGCGATTGGAAAGGTGTTGTAGTTTTGGAGTATCGATGGTGAGTGGCCTTCGCTGGGCAAAGGACAGCGCGATAGAGCATCAGCATATGCTTCTTCCCAGATTTGTAGGCGACATCAAAATCGTACTCCTGCAAGCGAAGCACCTAGCGACCGAGGTAACCCGATAAGTTTTTCAGCGATGAAAGCCAGCATAGGGCGTTATGGTCGGTAACGATGGTAAAATGACAGTGGTGAAGATATGGTCGGAATTTTTGCACTGCCCAAACAACAGCAAGGCACTCCTGCTCGGTGATAGTGTAGTTCTTTTCTGCAGCGGTAAGAACACGACTTGCGTAAGCAACGACGCGTTCGCGTGAGTTTTTGTCATGCTGCAAGATTACCGCACTTAAACCATGACTACTTGCGTCGGTGTGAAGGATGGTGGGCGTGGTTGAACCTTAGTGACACAGTACCGGATCCGAAGTGACTACTTGCGTCGGTGTGAAGGATGGTGGGTGCGGTTGAATCTTAGTGACACTGTACCGGATCCGACGTGAGGGCCTGCTTCAATGTCGTGAAAGTGCTTTCGCAGTCTTCAGACCAAACGAAAGTGACGTTACTTGCGAGGAGTTGATGGAGCGGAGACGCCAGTTGCGCGAAGCCACGTATGAAGCGCAGGAAGTAAGAAGATAACCCAAGAAAGCTGCGCAGGTCCTTTTGACGTAGTGGACGAGGATAACCAAGGACGGCGGCAAGCTTCTCGGGGTCCAGCCAAATTCCTTCTTCGCTGACGAGGTGGCCGAGAACCTTGATTGTCTAGCTAGCAAAGGTATATTTCTTGGTGTTAAGCTGTAGATCGGCCTTTGCAAGGCATCTGAGGACTTTGTCAAGACGTTGTAGATGCTGCGAGAACGTTGATGAAAACACTACTATGTCATCGAGATAGCACAGACACGTTTTCCATTTCAGACCACGCAATACGCCGTCTATCATGCGTTCGGAGGTGGCGGGCGCATTACAGAGTCCAAAAGGCATCACAATTAAACTCATACAATCCATCTGGCGTTGAAAAAGTGGTCTTCTCTTTATCAGATTCCGACATTGGTATCTGCCAGTAGCCTCACCTAAGGACGAGACCAGAAAAATATTCGGCACCCTGTAATGAATCCAGTGCGTCATAGATCCGAAGGAGAGGATAAACATCTTTGCGCGTTATTTTGTTTATCGCAGGGTAATCAACGCAGAAACGCACTGTCCCACCTTTCTTTTGAACGAGAACGACTGGGGATCACCAGGGACTCGAGGAAGGACGCATGATGTTGCGTCGTAGCATGTCTAAGATGTTTTCCTCAATGATCTTGCGTTCTGCCTGAGACACGCAATATGGACGCCGATGTACAATGCGAGAGCCGTCAGTTTGGATGCTGTGAGTAGCGGTGGTAATCATCCTGAGGACGGGCGAGTTCACGTCAAATAGAGAATGGTGTCTATACAACAGGGCGAGAAAATCTTCAGTCTGAGCAGGTGTTAAGTCAGTGCTTATGGTTGCCGACACAGGTGTGGCAGAGGCATTGAACGGCAGTGATTGTGACTTCGGAACATCATTGTGGTTGTTGTTCGGAAGAGGAACAATCGCAACAGGCTCACTGTCTACCGCGCAAGATACTGTTGGGCCACATGGGAGCAGTACACACTCGGGCGTTCGATGTAAGGTGGTTAGGTAAGTGGACCCATCGTAGAAGCGAATAAGCCCTGGTATGATCACAATGCCCCTGCGTAGGCTATGGCCGCAAGCAAGAATTAGTACATCACCATCCACAACGTCGGTGCAATTAACACTTATAATTTCTTCGATGTATGACCGAAGTACAAAAATTTGGTGTAGTGACAAGGCGGATGCGTCCATCGTGTTCAAGCGGAGAAGAGTCAATAGCATTTAGATGCAGGAGGCGCTGATGACACGATATGAAAGCTGACGCAGAAGACAAGAAATCCCACCCCAAAATAAGAGCTTGGGTGCACTCACAAAATACCACGAAAACGATGTGATGACGGATGCCTTCTATGCAGACACGAACGGTACACTGTGCAAGTGGACGAATGAGAGCATTGGTCGCTGCACGGAGAGGGGGGGCCGCGATAAGGCGTGGAGACTTTTCGAAGGCGGGAACAAAAATCAGCATGAACAATCGAAACGGAAGCGCCAGTGTCTACAAGAGCCTCAACGCGTACACCTTCTACAAACACTACTATGAAATTCGATAGCCGCTCTGGAGGAATCGTTAGCTGTCCGGTGAATGCAGTTTCCCCTCCTAAAACTGCATTGGGGAGCTTTCCGCGTGGACGTCGTTGAATGGGAGCCGGGCCGCTGAGGCAACACTGAACGGTGACCTGGTGAAAGCGACCTGAGGTGAGATGTACGGAAATTCCCCTACATGTCAGTATGGTAGGTCGGAGACAGTGAACGGTAATAGGATGATCGGGATGGTGGTCGTAGGTAGTTCATGGTCGGACGGAAGCACCGATGTTCTTCAGGAGCGAAGCTGTGTTGCTCGTCTTGTTGGAGCCTTCGACAAAACCGAGCGATATGTCCTCAATAGCCGCAGTAGTAACAGATTGGCCGAGGAGGGCGCTGAGGTGTGTAGTAAAGCGGTGCGCGCACTGACGTTGACAACGAAGACACAGGCGTATGGTCTCCTGGTGTAGGCACAGAAACGGTGGGTGCGGCAGAGAGCGCGGACAACTTCGGCGTACGTGCGCGTCTGGCACACGCAGGGACCGTTGGGACACGTAGGACACGATGCGGACGTGATCTCTTGTTTATTCAGGTCTCGCAAGCTATCTTTTGGAGAAGGGAGAGTAACTTCCGCAGCGTAGGAAGAGCAGCGCCCGGGTAGCTCTTCACAAAAGATGTCGCGAATAAGCACATGTAAGTTGAGGGGTGCTGGCAAACGAATGTCGGTGGAATCGTAGCAGAGGCGAAGAGACTGAAGCTCGTCAAGGCGCTGACAGATGGTCATCACGTCCTGAGTGGTGGCAGGATTTGGCGTGGCGGGGGCGTTAAAGGCGATGGTGTTGATGCCTTTAATAACGTGGCGTATTTCTGAGACATCATGGAATTAACCCGCTTGCACAGTGAGGACATCCTGAATATACGAGGTATAAGATTCACCCGGCAGCTGCGTGCATTCAGCGGCCTTCTTCTTCACTGCCTCAGCGTGAACTGAAGGGGCACTGCAAATTTGTCGAAGTTGCTGCTCGAAAGTGTCCGAGTCGGGAAGATCCGGTTGGGGTTCTAGAACCAAGGTTTGGCAACATCGGACTAGTAAAACGGGACGATGCGCAACTTCTGTGGATTGTCCCACCTGTTCAAGTCGCTGACGAGGTCGTAGTTCTTGATCCAGCCTCTACATCATCGCCTCGGAGACCGGAAAACGCAGGTGGATCACGTAGGCGAATGTTGTTGGGTGAAGTGGATGTTGGTGGCTGCAGTAGGACGGCGACGCTGGATGAACCAGGGTTTTCTTGGGCGCCATGGCAGGGAGTTGTATGCGATGACCCGAGCGGAGCTTCAACGAGAACGGGCGAGAGGACTTGGGGGAACGAAGAGCTCCGTTCACCAATTGCGAGAAACTGGTTTATTCAGCCAGGCTCGCGCTAAATCACACTGGTGATGGTACTTACCGAGGATGAAAAAGTACAGGTGACGATGATATCTAAAGAGAATGAAGAGTCATTCGCTTACCATGCCCACAATATCTGATCTACTTGGTGCAATCTGCCACATAATGAAAAATCCCAACCCAAGAAAAGTGGCGGAGAAAAACATCAAGGGCGAAACAGTGATTGCTGCAGTGACAAACTGGAATATTATACAAAACAAAGGTAGCAACACACTCCTTCAAGATTCAATCTCGCGTAACTCTAAAAAAAAATAAACGCTGGCTTAAGTTAACCCAGCCGCTTTAGGAAGTGAAGCTGTTATTGTGTTGCCTGTGGACTCAACAGAAAGTAAGCAATGAAAGCATTGCAGCTATGCTAATTGATGGCTTTTGGGCATATACGACAGTAGTCTATTGCATAGAAAACAACTGTCCTGCTGGTTATTATCGAGTACATATTATTTCCTAATATGCTCGACATCACTTCAAAATGACGTCTCAAATCGATTTGTTTTATTATTCAGAACCACTGAAGCCCAAGAAACAAAAATGCAGCTGAAGCTTATTCTCGTCGGTCTGACCATCTTTGGTCTCATTGTTGCTGGTGAGTGCCTTTCTTTCTTACTGAATAATGAGATGAAATCAGAAACCATGTATGGTTTTCTAATTTTTCCCATGTTTTCTGAGAATCAGTTACACTCTGGAATAAATTAAGAAAAGATAAATAAGAAAAGCAAATGTTTCTAAACAATTGCAGTTCTTTGTAGACCATTTTGTAAAGCTTGCATATTGTGCCATCCTCGAAAGATTTCTTTTATTCGTGGCGATTTTTTCGGACGATAAAGCTGCTAGCGAGACATCACCCAACAATCCTACCTTATGATGCGTGTCAGGACCTATAATTCTTTATTATGCGTTTCTGGGCACTGTGAAAGACAAAGCATACCCACATTTCGCTTTAACCTAACCTGTTCAATGCACCGATGTTCACACACCTCGTTGCTCCATTCTATGTCGATCCCGTTCGGTGCGCAGTGGTTGAATTTTCGCTAAAACTCAATGAGCCGACGTAAAATGAACGATATATGAAGTGGAGCGCCCGCTAAACAGAATCACTTGAAACATCTCTCGTGTTATCACCTTTCTAACTATATACCATAATATGAATGTTTATGGACCAACTATATGACTTATGACCTAATTATATTCCAGAAAGTGGTGCCATGCCAGCCAGCGCGAGTGCCCAAGAGGCCGAAGCAAGGGCTGAACCCGAGTCTGCGGAGCGCGCCGAGCAAAGCAACGCCGAGGAGGCACGCATCAGTGAAGCATGCATGGCATCCCTGTGTGGCTAAAAGCCTGATCCAACGGAATGTCTCTGGTAAAATGGCACATTTTACTAGAGACATCGCGCACCGCCAAATAATTGATACAGAAAAGGCTGCGTGCACATTCGACAACGGCCTATCATATTACAGCGCCGAAAGTTAGGGTTGGGTAATACCTGTAAAATGCATTCTGGCATTAAATAAACATTTGTCCAAGCGGTATTCCTGTTGCACCTGACAGCATTTTCGTTGCTCCTAAGTAGTCTGAAGCATGACCCTTTGTACGGTGTTTATTGCAAAGGTTCACGTTACGTGGAAAGGTCCGAAGTGCCTTGTTGGAAACCCTCATTCTTGCTTTGCTAAATTGTAGAAGCACCCAATACGCGTACGTAAGGCAACACCCTAACGTAAGCAGCTGCTCACTTTTTTGATGCTTTCGCTGCTGCTGACAAAATATGTCCGAGTGCTGCCTAGAGAGTGATCGTTTAAGACACGAAATCGTTGCACGATTTCCACATTTCGACGCCTGGCGTAATTTTACGTTTCCTCCACGCAATACCGAACAAATAAATAATTGAATAAATGAATAAATAAATACATATATATAAGTAAATAAATCAATAAAGATTTAACCTATGCCCTACCCATGGCGTCCCATGGCAACAAAGGGGGGGGGGGGAGAAAAACTTAAACATGCAGTGCACCAGTTTACACAGGAAGCATTGGGCAATGAACATAAATAAAGTTATTTACTAGAATATCATTGACGAAACACAAAAAGTTTTCACAGCAGTCAGTTAAAGCATACCTATGCGAACCATAATAAAGAATGCTAAATTACAAAGCCGCAAGTGTCAAGATTGTAACAAGAATATACGCAAGCATACATGAGTGATCACTAGCAGTACCATGCGAACAGTAACTCATAATACAAGAAAAAAAAATTACCAGCAGGGGGCATGTGACATTAGATGATATAGTTACGACAGACTCGGCTAACAGTTTCTAGTTAGACATGCTAATGCGAGTGTGTTGAAGGAGAATTATCAAACGTTATACCATGGCCAACTGTATAGGAATGGTAGTTAGGTGCTTTTATAGAAAAAAAATGATTTTCAATTCTATCTTTGAATGAAAGCTACAATAAAAGAACGTCAAGTTTAGCCTGCGACTTCGACAATTTAATTTATCAAATTTTATTAATAGTTTGCCTTTGGGACTGGAGTGTTTGTCATTACTTCTATAAATGACTAGAATGACTAAGTTCTGCCCCTTTACTTGTTTTTCTGCGTCGTGAACAGGCGAGGGGCGTCAAACAACGTACGCTTAGCCAAAACCAGAACGAACGCATGGCTTATGAAGAAAGCCTTAAGTTTGTATGCTAAAGTTCACGTTCCGGTGGAGGAACCTAGGCGCCTTTCTGGCTTTGCTGAAAAGTAAACTCGAAAGATTTTGTTTTAAGTAACGCTACATAGAGCGGCGTTTTGAATACAGCACGGGGTTCTCTTCTATAACTTCTTTACGTCTAATCTCCATGTAAACTGTATAGTTCATGCTTTTATTTACACAAATAAGTCACGGGTTGTAATGTCTTGCAACATTGTGTGAAGTGGGGTGTGACAATTATAAACGTTAACTACAAAATGGTGTAAGACATATCCAATTCAATATACAACAGAGCATTTGGAATAACAAAGACTTTTAAAAACATGAAAAAGATAGCTAATCCCTCCGTCATAGGAATTTGTATAGCACGAACGTTAAAAGTGTTTTGACAGAAATAGCGATTATTGTGCAGTGTTGCGACTCCGTATCCCGCGGGTCTCAGTTTGGTTGCTGGCCCCTGTCTTAAGACCGATCGTCGAACAAGTCAGATGAGGCGCTCGTAAGAACGACAACAATTTATTTACATGGTTAGTAACTGAGAATTCAAAAGGTGGTGAACAAGTGATCAAGCAGAAGTCAAGAACTATACAGGAGAACTGGTGAACTGTAAAACTTGAAATATACAAAAGTCTTCCGCTTATATACCGCCGTTTTGCCAACCCTAAGCGCATTGGCCGTGGCTTTAGCCAATACGGCGCTCGATTGTCTAGGTGATCCATTCATGCAGGCGGGAAAAGACACCACACAATGCACGTGGAGAGTAACAGTCTACATGATGCCCAAATATGGTCACAAACGCGCTGCACCGACGTTTCGCGCACGTCTCTAAGATTTCGCGCACGTCCAATGACCTCAGATGACCTTGGTTTCCAGAACTCTTCTGGCAGTTGGGTGAGGTTCGAGAAACAGGCTCCCGGTACACGTGCCAAACTTGCCTAACTGCGTTCGGGTAGGACAACGTAGTGGTTGGCCAGCTTATCGTCAAAACATGCCACTCCATTCAGCTGGTTCTATAGAGAAAGGGGAACGGAGGAGTGGTCGACTATTCCCTGGTCATTGAGGTGCTGAGGCGAGCTTCCGCAAGGGCAGCGGCAGATAGCGCCCTTTTTTTCCTTCAACCACACATTCCATTCCTCGTTATTTGCTAGAAAGGGCGGCGTAGCGTGCGAATTTCCGGGACCGCCTTCTCCTCGCAAGGTGCAGCCACAATCGGTTTGGGTTTTATGTTTCAGCCCAAACTGCAAACACCGCGCTGGTTCCGGTCTCTCCAGATCCACGGTGACCTCGAAAATGACCCAGCTGCCTCCTCGCTTGCTTCGAAAGTCTTGCATAGAGTAAAGCTCACAATGTTCTTTCTGGGCTCGTGCGTTTTCTTAGCGCGAACTGGTCCTGGACCCCTTGTTCACGTTTTGCTGACAGAAAATTAACCTGTCTTGACGGCACATCATTGCTCGGAAAGCGTCGAAATATTTTCGTCCAGTTCACAAAGACCTAAACACTTCAATAATGATTACGGTCATAAGATTAGTGAATATGAGAGTTCGTACAAGGTCTATTGGTGCTTGGCATCTATAACACCGTTTGACGTGAATGCACACATGTGTACGTCTAGCAGCACATCTCAATCATGACGACTAACGCTCATGATCATAATTTAACTATTGTGGTAGCTGAAGTGTTTAATCTATATATGAACACAGCCTGTCGTGGATCACACAATAATGACTTCAACAAGCACGTAACAAACCCTGGTACTGCGCCCTTAGGAGAAGTTGGATTGCATTGGAGGAGAAGTTGGAGCACATCGAAGCAAACTGATTACACGTGTCGCCAGCTTTTCGACTGCGTCACAGCGTATGCGTACTTCGTATAGAATGAAGAGACCTTTACTCTAATTTACCACTGGCAGGAGCGACAGAGACCTGAGGAGCCAGAAGTGAAACTCAGGCGTGCAGAATGAGATTGCCGCTTCGCTGCCAGTAGAATGCTTCCAGGGGTTGCTATGAGACATAAAAGGTGAGATAAAATCACGCACCAATACAGGTAAGGGCAGAGAAAACTCCATCAAATGATAGAATAATGACATTGTTTTTGTAGTGGCATGCAACGTTTTGGTGTTCGAGTGGTTCTTGCAGCAATATTATTGCTGACAAATAGCTGTATAGAAGTATCGTACGCTGAGTTTTCTCAAGGAGGATAGATAAACTTTATTATTCAGAAAGGGGAGGGGAAATGGGGGAAACCAAGCTTTACGGGAGCTAGGTTGGGGCCCAAGGGGCCTTAACACTAGCAGACCAGTCCGCCAGCTTGACCTGTATATGCAAATTCAGGCTCCATAAGGACTTATCCCAGGCTTCGGAAGGGAGATGGCTGAAGGCGCTCCTCGGGTGCAGGGTTGTTGGGGCAACTCCATAATACTTGGTCTTGTCCTGCGTTTACTAAGCCACAGTTAATACACTTGTGTAGCTACTCACTATTGCGGCCAGCCCAAGGGAACATTCATTGGGCAGTGGTGTGGTATCAGGAACCAAATCCGTATGACCTGGCGCTCAGCTACGGAGACCGGCTCAGTCGGCACCGAGAAAAAAGAAGGCTTCATCCACCTCCAGATGAAGCATTAATCTGGGCCCAAGCGACTACACTGCGTATGGCTGAGACTCATTGTATACTCAGCCCGAGTTTTCTCAAGGACATGTATGCATGGATGGATGGATTGATATGGCTGTACCCTTTAGATCGGGTGATGGCAAGCGCCACCAAGCCGTAATACTTAGTGAACCAAAAGCTAAATTTATTTTTTTCTCTGTAAACAGTGAGGTTGAGGACTCGTATTTTGCAGTGAAGGGTTTCATTTTCACTCGTGCCTTGGCTTTAGCCACCAATCAGATAACCTCCTTCTAGTTAATTCTACCCGCTTAATGTCTATTTTGCCCTCCTGGTCCCTAAACCCCAGTGCTTTGAAAAACTCTGCCCCATAATCCCGAACTATAAGGTGCAGACCTTTACAGAACATTATAAAGTGGTCGACAGTTTCCTCTTCCTCTCTAAGCACTGCATGCCGTGTCTACCCCTTCGTATTTGACCCTATATGTCTTGGTTCGGAATACTACCATCCGAACCTGAAACAGTAAAGAACTACCCCGAGTATTATCATAGATCCTTTCCTTGGCGATTTCCTGCTTAAAAGTTCGATAGATCTCTAGTGCGGACTTCTTAATCAAGCCAATTCTCCACATATAAGTCTCAGCTTCCTTCACCTTCTTCTTAACCGATAATTCTTTTCGGTTTGGCCTCCTGTTGTTTTCTAAGCATCTACAGTCAATTTTCTGGTTCGCTTCTTCCATTTTGTATCGACATTCTTCTTGTAGAAGCAGCTGAATACATTCCTAGCCATAGGCTCCTCCTCCATTTCTCTCGATCGCTTCTCAAATTTTATCTTGCTGCTAGCTTCCCTGCCCTCAAAAGATGTCCATCCCATATCACCTTGTACTCCCTGATTTGGTGTATTCCCGTGAGCTCCTAAGGCAAGCCTAGCTATTCTACGTTGCTTATTTCTAATCTTGCTTGAACTTCTGATCTCATGCACAAGACCAATTGCCGAACGTGAGAACAGGAACGATGATCCCATTCCATATTCCTCTCACAACATCATACCTATTGTAATTCCACAGTGCCCTGTTTTTCATCCCTGCTGCATTCCTGTTACCTTTATCGTCACGTATATTTTGTGTTCCTTTAGGTACTCTGCCCCATTGCTTACCCATACGCCCAGATATTTGTATTCATCATGTTATCTCTAGCGTGACCTCCTGTATTCTAAGCTCACCGCCTTCATTATCATTAAAAATCATGACTGCTGATTTTTCTTTACTGAATCTGAAATCTAACCTATCTTCCTCATTACCGCAGATGTCCATCAATTTCTGCAAATCTTCCTTGTTGTCAGCCATTAGCTTTATATTATCTGCGTACATCAATGCTGGTAGTTCCTGTGCAATGACTTTAGTTTGTTTGACAAAAGAGAGGTTGAAGCCAAATCCGCTTTCCTTCAATTTGGCCTCTAATCCTTGTAGGTACATGATGAATAATAAGGGTGAAAGAGGACACCCCTGCCTAAGCTCCGTTTTATCTCTGCAAGTTTGGGTACCTGTTTGCCCACTTTATAACGACCTTATTACCTTTATAGATATCTTTTAAAAGATTAGTGACTCCATCTTTCACATCTAGTGTGTCCAGTATTCCCTACAAGTTCTCTTGAACCACGCTATCGTACGCTCTCTTGATATCTAAAAATGCTACCCAAAGGGGCCTGTGTTCCTTTTCTTCTATTTCGATGCACTGCGCCAGTGAGAACAGATTGTCTTCCAACCTCCAGTGTTTCCGAAACCCATTCTGCAGTTCTCCCAGCACCCCCTCATTCTCTATCCATGCCTGCAGTCTTTCCTTTATAATCTTCATTGTCAGCCTTTAGACCGCTGATGTCACTGTTATAAGATGGTAGTTGTTTATGTCAGCTTTGTCCCCTTTTCCTTTATGAATCATGCTCACCCTGATAAGTTTCCATCCATCGGGGACTTCACCATCGATTAGTTTTTTGCCTACTGCCTCTCTCAAAGCCTGCTTAGACTTCGGACGTAATGTCTTTATCAGCATAATTGGAATGTCATCTGGGCCTGTTGATGTACTACGAGGAACCCTCTTCACAGCCCTTTCTCACTCTCGTTGTGAAAATGGAGCCATTGCGCCACTTGATTCGTCCTTGTCTATTGTGGCGCGTAAAGCACTTCTTTGTTGAAATTTTTGTGTCACCCTTGTTCTTATATATTATACCTTCGTCCCCTTCTCGCCTAGCACCTTGAGCTGTAGCTATAGACCTCTGCTCTAGACTTGTCTTATTTCTCAGGCAGTTTAGATTTTTCCAAAATTTCGCACCTGCCTTTCTATCTTTTTTATGTACCTCTGCCAGCCAATGAGCTCCCTTTTTCCTAATCTTTTCATTGATCAGAAGGAATGCATCCCTTCTACAGCTTAGAAAGATTTCCCATTTTCTTTCAACATCATATGTCGGTTCACCCCACTGCTTAGCATGTCTGTGTTTCCCAGAGGCTTCCTGACGTTTTTCTGTGGCTCTCTTAACTCCCTCGTCCCACCAACTCTTTGGTTTGTGTCTTGTTTTCTGGGGTGACTTGTCACGTGCTTTAGCAAGCTCTAGCTCAAACAGTCTAAACAGATACGTGTATGTCCACACTGTTATGTTTTAGGGCACGCCAGCGCCACCTGGCGCATTCCATCACCCAGGGCTTGGGCCGTGTAGCAGTGGCCATAAAGTTGATCACGATCCTGAAAACTGATCCTGATCACCCCGATCGCGATTAAAGGTGCCCATTTGACACCGGTGTAAGATGTAAATATAATCAATAAAAAATTTTTGGTTCGATGAGTACGTAACCTTGGCCGTCTGTGGTGCAAACCTGAATTCTATATTTGTTCTTTTTTCTTCTTCAACACCTCGAATGATTACCTCCAATTATTGCTAACTGCAGGCAACATAGTTCGTCGCATTAAAAATAAAACTGTTTCCTAAAAATTGAGGGACTTGAAAACTTTGTCTTCAAGGGTTCAACGTGATAGCAATATTATGTTCTTAGTACGTACTTTAAAGGGACCTTGAAACACTTTTTTGAGTAAGCATGGAATTACTGTATTGGAAAAGCGTATTTACTCACATATTGAACCCCACGAAAACTTCAAGAATCTGTACAGTACGAGCGGAGTTACAAATATTTGTCATTTACTGCAATCAGATTCTCTCTTTTCTCGTCCCGACGAAAGCGCTGGAGGCTGAGCTGGGAGGGATGGAAGGAGCAAAAAAAAACGCCACTCGTGTCTCGTGATTTGAAGCATTTTTTACTTTTTTTTCTTCAAATACGTGGCTTTCTCAGTGCAATCGCGCGTGCCCGCGTGTACAAGTCACGGCCTCTCGCGATAACCTCTGTAACAACCGAGCGTGCCATGTTCAAATCAGCCAATGGCTGATCGATGGGCTTACTGGGCTTATTTGCCGTGATTTGTCGAGAAAATAGAAAGCTTTTTTTTAGCTGACTTTGATAATTTATTGTGAAATATAGGCCGCGTGCTGCACTATAATATTTGGCTCGCGTGTTCTCGAAAGCTTCTTGTACTGATCGGCAGCGTTTTCTGACCATGCTGAAAAAGTATTACTGAGCCCTTTTTAAGACTAAGTGTGTGGAATGTTTTATAATCTGCTATGCACCTACTACGTGGCTTTGAGTGTGCAGTAAGGTGTAGGCCTTTTGTAGTGGGTGACTGGCTTTAAACTATAAAGTCATAATTATAATCCCATGTTCTGACACCCGATGGCAATATGCGCTTGTACCACATATTATTATGGTAATATTTTATGTTGTACTGTGAAGATGTACACAGAACCCATGTGTTTGTAAAGCATGAAAGTTATTTTCACTGCATTCCCAAGTAGAGCATGGCTGCTGCTTGGTCACTGTTTCTTGGAAACCTAACATTTTTCGTGAAGTCCTCTTATGCAGAGTCTATAGAAGCTTAAGGTAAAGTTGTTGCTCGAGGATTGCTTAGTAAAAAGAGTTAAACGATTGGTACTAAAGGTAACAGAGTGTCGTCACCTGCTAACGTTCGCTCAACGGAAAAGGTTCAAAGAAAAAAAAAGTTTACTATGAGGCGATTAGTATTTCATGTGAAATATATCGAAGAAAAAACTGAGAAATATGCTGTCTTTATGATTTACTTCATAGGCTTCATACTTTTGAAAGCCAACAGCCGGGCTCGTACATGGATAAGATAAATGTGGTTCGAGCACGGATACGAAAGCACGATACAGATGTATACAGGGGAGCAATGAATTGTTCCCGTGTTGCTCATTTCCCTGAAGAGGAACCCACTAAGAAAGCTCTCGGGGATGAAAAGAGATATGCACTTTCTAAACAGATGCTGCAAATTGAGTCACAGGGTTTTATTTGCACTGAGACATGTGAAATAAAAGTCGCATTTGAAGATTATTACAAAACTTTGTTCACCACGGCTGAGCTTCAGAAAAAATTTGAAGAAGAAGCTGACCACTTCATTGCCCTTGTGCCTCAGTTACAAGATGATAATAGACTCACTGTTGATTGACCCTTGGCCTTTAAGTAGAAAACGTTCCGTGCTACGAATTTCAATAATCCACAGTTGAAAGAACGTGCACACAAATGCTCCACTATGACGCACCCTGGGAGTTGGAAAACCAAGAGTATCATATCAGTTCGTGTTTCGTTCTGATAGATTTTCCTAAATATAAAACCAGCGTGTTCTATGGCCTAGGGCACCGCAGAAGCCGGTGAAACCACCAAGTTCAGGTCGCAGAGAAGTGCTATTTTTGAAAATAAAGCAAGTAAAAAACACAAGCCTACATGTGCGCTTTCAATGACATGTTACAAGTGACGTTGATCGTCCCGTCGCAGTCGTGGGTCAGTCAAAATTTACGCAGCTACGTGTCACAATCTCTCTACCTCTCCCTTTGTCGAATATTTCGTGCTGCGTTTTATTCTTTCTTCCTGGTGATCATCACTTCCTTTTCATGACGCCTGAACATAATTTTACACAAGGCTATGCTATGCTCGGCTTGCGTGCCTGGAGAGCCGAGTGGTTAGGAAGATAGCCTTCGTGTGGAGGGTACGAGTGTTCAAATTCCACGTCATAAAAAATGTTATTCGAAATTATATTTTTGTTTTTTGTTTCTTTTTATTTATTTCTCTCTCGTTCACTCACGAATGACGTTTATCACGGGCCATGCCGTAGAGCCGAGTAGCGAGGCTTGCCCAGACTCTGCAGCACATACCCATTCATAATTGCGACTGTCTCGCCATGGTGGGTTAGTCGTTGAGGTGCTCGACTGCTCACCCTAATATTTGAATTCCAGCCGCTGTTTCATACGTAGGTGCGTGTTCCGGAACCCTCCAGTACGGTGTCCTTCGTAATCATATCACGGTTTGGAGAACCTAGCAATAATCATCACTAGAATTCTCGGGCGCACACTGTATGCAGAGCTGGAACAGCTTCTATTTAACATTGGCTTACTGTGGGCAAGGGCCAACATTACTGGCTTCACTTTTCCTACTGGTTTGTTGCTGTCGCTTGTTGCTTTTCGCTGCGGCACATTATGGTTATATTGCTTGCTCAGTAACGTATGGCACGTACCAATGGCTCCTTGGCTTGGAAGCGACTCCCACTTCCCCCGCCGATATTTCAGACAAGCATTACCATAACAACTGAAGCCTGCTAAGGCCCCAGAGAAATAGCAAGTCCTCCCTTTAAGAGTGCATCAAGCCGACTCTAATAGGGGTTAAACTTTATTTTACATGTCAAGCACACTTCGACGCCATCTGCATACATGTGTGCCCCACCTACTCGCACAGTTCCATAGAGGTAGGTGCCCAGTTTCAATTTGTGGCTAGGAAGTCTGGAACTGGGCAACGACCACCAAGTACCACTCGTCAGTAAGTGCGTTGACGGGCGCGTCGAAGGGTTGCTTCGTCTAATTTTGTAAGCACAGGTTCCTTCAAGAGCACGCAGACACGCAGACTTGCGTGTCACTAGGACGATGCACAGGCCGGGTGATGGTGGCCTCTCCTCCGTCACGATGCACTCGTTGTACGGACCGGCGCCTAGGCGACGACGGGGTGACAATGCATACGTGTTGTGAACGGTCGACCTTCCGCGGCGGCTGCTGCTGGCCCTCGGTCTCCACGTACACGATGGCGGGTGAGGACGTGCGCTTGCTGCTGGTGACACAGAAGCTGGGAGACCGCACCTCCTCCTTCACCATGCACACGACTGGTGACGGGGAGCTCGTTGACTCGCTCACGATGACAACGCTCGGCGATGACGGCCTCGGAGGCTCACTAATGATGCACACACTCGGCGACCACGACGGGCACGAGCCGCCATCTTCGATGATCTCCACAGTAGCGGACGAGTTGCAGCGAGGCATCCTCGTGACCTTGTCGACTGCGGCCGTAAGGGCGTGGCCTGCACAGAGAGACCTTCTTTCTCACATGCTGGCACTACTGCTGTGGAACACTAGAGGGTTGTTCATTATGAGAACCAAATACACTTTTCTGTCTGTTTCATACTGGGTGCTCTTTAGAAGAGTACAGCGAACGCGTCACAAAACCCTTTCTTAGTCATGTTCGCTTAGTACGTGCAAACACGGCCCACGGCATAGGAGTATGCGCAATAGGTGTTCCGAAATGTATAAGAACCCAAGTCTTTATTTCGGTAAGAAGCTCGCATCGTAGAAAATTTGTGACAGGAGTCGACGGGGTTGTTTATAAGCGAAACGTCCAGACTGAAGCGAAAAAAAATCATGGCTTCAGCCATACTGAAACCTTGTCATTCAATAGTGTTTATTCTGCGTCAGTTCAGCTACGCGTACCAAGCATGCTATAATTGAAAACATAGCAATGCTATAGATATATCGAATTCTGAATGGACATCACGGAAGAGTATCGCGGCTGCGCCCTTTGTTTTATTTTTCCACAGTCAAACTGACCAGATTGCGCGAATTCTCAGAGGCTAACTTTGAAAAAAATCGAGGCAGCTCTTCGCAGAAATGGCTATGATTCTCTCTTTATACCCTACCGCTTACAGACGCGACTTGAGACAGTTATTTTTTACCCAATTTTTTCTTTGAAATTTTACTGATCTAAACGTGCTGCCGCTAGAGAAAACTTGACTACAAAGGGGAATATCATTTATTTTACGTCTCGCACAATTAGCGAAACTCCCTGTAGAGGCTGACCCCAACAGTGCAAAAAACCCACACTTAAGGATTGTGAAAAAAAAACAAACACCGACAGCAGTGAAGGGCACAAGAAGTTAGGAGACATTCAGCACCTGCCTATATCTCTGTGATCTAGGGCCCCCGAAAAAGACCCGTGAGCAGACTCGAGCCCAAGTCCATCCATCCGTCCGTCCATCCGTCCGTCTATCTATCTATCTATCTATCTATCTATCTATCTATCTATCTATCTATCTATCTATCTATCTATCTATCTATCTATCTATCTATCTATCTATCTATCTATCTATCTATCTATCTATCTATCTATCTATCTATCTATCTATCTATCTATCTATCTATCTATCTATCTATCTATCTATCTATCTATCTATCTATCTATCTATCTATCTATCTATCTGTCTGTCTGTCTGTCTGTCTGTCTGTCTGTCTGTCTGTCTGTCTGTCTGTCTGTCTGTCTGTCTGTCTATCTATCTATCTATCTATCTATCTATCTATCTATCTATCTATCTATCTATCTATCTAGCCGCCTATGGCTTTTAGCTCTCCAGGCCGTTTCGATGTTGGTATCGATACCAAACTTGGTATGGCATAACATGACTGTGTAAAGAATATATCTCACTAGTCGTAACATAAAAATCATGACGTGCATGTCATAAATGTCATGATTTATTTGCATGGTCCTGCAGCTCTTGCGGTGGTTTCGTTCACATAGCGTGTTGCAAAACTGGTACGGTATGGCAAGATTGTATGGCGAACACAAGTGACAGACCCTGACATAAAAATAATGGCATGCGTGTCATGTAAAAACATGACTACATGCCACGCTCATGAAGCACTCGTGGCCATTTTGCTTGCGTCAAATATGCCAAAATCGGTATTACATTACGTGAATGGATGATGAACGTATGTGACTGGTGCAAACATGATAATCTTGAGATGCCTGTCATGTAACAACCTGTCTACCTGCTACGCTCATGATGCGCTCGTGGCAGTTTCGCTAGCTTCACATCTACCAAACTCGGTATTACGCGAGCGAGCGGGTGACATAGATAACTGACACATCCAAACATGATAATTATGAAATGGGCGTCTTGTAACAGCATGACTACATGCCACACTCATGATGCGCTAGCGGCCGTTTCGCTTGCTTTACATATGCCAACTTTGGTATCACGTGACGCCAATGGATGGCGATGGCATGGGACTGTTGCAAACATGATAATCATGAGATGCGTGTTCGTGAGAACATGACTACATGCAACAGTGGTGGTGGTGGTGGTGGTGGTAAAAAAATTGCCCGCAGCTTCCCTCGGGGGAACACTGAGGAGGATGCGGAGCATATAATTGTTTAACGGGGTGTTAAAGCGCGACTTACTTGGGTCGATGGCTAAATTGGTTAACGTGGTTGTGAAATGGGGTGTTAAATTGCGACTTACTTGGGTCGATGGCTAAATTGGTTAACGTGGTTGTAGGAGGGGGTGTTAAATGAGTGAACACGTACACACGTATGCAAAAGGGCGGCGCTGGTCGAAAGGACGTCGATCATTGTGTTTGTGGATTCGTTGGAATTTATTTCACCGCGACCTTGGACGTCGACGCGCCGTACAAACCAACCGACGAGCGGCAACTGAGCGAGCGAGCGCCGACCTTGAGTATATATACAGCGCGACGGCGCATGCACTGTCAGCTGTTGAATGTTCTCGAAGCGCGACGGCGCATGCGCGTCCACTGGAGAATCAGGAGAATTGTAGAATGTTCTCGAAGGGGAGAAGCGCGCGCGGCACAGATGGTGGGTGACGGTGCATGCGCGCGTCAGCTGTCGAATGTTCGAGAAGGGGGAGAAGCGCAACGGCGCATGCGCGCGCGTCAGCTGCCGATGTTCTCGAAGCGCGACGGCGCATGCGCGCGCGTCAGCTGCCGATGTTCTCGAAGCGTGACGGCGCATGCGCGCTACATTATACAGCTAGCGAATGTTCGTGAAGCGGAGAAGCGCACGCGGTGTGTAGAGGAGGAAGGGTGCACAGATGGTGGAGGAGTGAAGCGCGCGCGGTGTGTAGAGGAGGAAGGGATGCACAGATGGTGGAAGAAGGAGGAGGAAGCTTGTGGACGGCGCCGCACTACAAGCCTCGAGTATTAGATGCTCCGCATCTAAAAACATTTATTTCAGAAAAAGTCTACTAGAGAGTGCCGACGTGGCCCATTGGCGTTCTAGAGTGGCAAGACCCTATTCCGGGACGCCAGTGGAGCTGGAAGCTGCCCGTGCGCGCTCCACCAAGGAGCGTTGTGCAGCCAATGTAGAGCAGCCGAGCAGGTGCTCCTCCCAAGGCTCTCTAGTTGGGATAGGAAAAGGGGGTGAGAAAGGGACGGGATTAACTGGGCACGATGCTACGACGTGATATGTGTCGGCGAGGACATGACAGGTCGAGCAGGTGCCATTAATTTCCGGCAAAAAGTGCCTGGCGACCGCCAGACTGATAAAGGTGTTTGTCTGCAGGCGGCGTAGCAGTCGTTCGTCCGCTTTCTCCAAACCGCGTGTGGGGTCCGAGTAGAGGCGGCGCGAAGCCCGGTAATAAGCCAAAATTTCGCGAAAGCGCGTCAGGTTGGTATTGCCAGATTCCGTCTCGGGACATGGAGGGGCAACGGCCCGGACTGGAGAAGCGCGGGCAGCGGCATTTGCCGCCTCGTTGCCGGGCAGGCCCGAGTGGCCTGGGGTCCAGACTATACGAATGGGATGAGGGTTAAAGCGCCAAGAGGCTGCCTGTAGCAGGCTAGCCGGCAGCGGGGCAATGAAACCCTGAAGGTACTGAGAACAGGCCGAGCGCGAGTCCGTCAGAATGGTGCGTGAGGCAGGGTGAGAGGCGGCCAAAGCTATGGCAAGCAACAGTGAAGGCGCCAATACATTTCGACGTGACGTGGTGCGCGGGCTCGCCGGCGTTCACTTCGTCGCGTCAGGCCGGCGTTGCCACGCCAGGCACCGGTCCTGCCATATACTCGCAGGCACGTGCCGCGCTGCGTTGCTTCGACGCATGCACCTTTCAGTGCGTCTAGCGTCCCTCCATCACGAAAAGAGGAAGACGCAGTGTTGTCTGGGTACCGCATTGGTGCGACATGCAACATGTCGCATTTCGCGCCGGTTGCCATCGGGTCGCGTCGACGGACGCTGGTCGCGCCTAGCGTCAGACTATAAAGTGCTCGCATTTTGCTGACGTAGCGTGGCTGTGCCAAGCGTGCGCGCGTGTCTATGCTACATTAGAGTACATTGGGCCCTTCATATTGCGCTCGCACCTGTTTTGCTAGTTCTACATATACCAAATTTGGTGTTACTTGGCGTTAATGGATGACGAAAGTATATGAGTAGTGCAAACATGATAATCCTGACATGTGCGTCATGTAAGAACATGACTACATACCACGCTCTTAGCACGCTCGCGGCCGTTTTACTAGCTTCACATATACTAAATTTGGTATCACATGACGTGAATAGATGACGAAGGTAGACGACACATTCAAACATGATAATCCTGACACGGAAGACATGTACGGCATCATTTACCTCCACCTCGTAATGTTGTGCTGATTTTAAAGTGACATATCAGCTTGGTTCATTTCTGCTTCGCATATCATCTATTCCCAACGTGGGATCTGCCAATTTTTTATGAAAAAATTTGGCCCTGCCGTACAAATATATAGCCTTCATAATTAGTCAGTGGGTATCGATAGATCAACCCAGGATTGCTCGTAAGCCACCTAGTCAGTGTTTGGCATACGCCGAGTGCTTCTAAACGCCTCAATATTAACGGCCAATGCGTTCTGCAGCATGCGGGACGAAACAAAGTTTGTCTGCTGACAATGACGGCATTCGAATACTCTATCTACCCTATAAGAGGACGACGCTTACCTCTGGTTTCAGCGGCCGAAGGTGATTGGGCAGAGGACTGGCGCCGAGCCGCAGCGATGTCAAGCCTCCAACGAGCGTTCAAGCAGGTGGCCTGTCCGGTGATGCTGATGCTGATTACCTCTGATGGATGGCGCTTACCCACAAAGGGGGATGGGCCAAGAACCGGGTGGCAGGGTACTTAAATGAAACTAAAATGAAAATGAAGCCAATCTGAAATTGTAGCTTAAAATATTACTGCCAAAAACAAAAATGTTTGCTGAGCAAGCGGTCAAACCATCTTTTGTTTTTGAAAGACATAACTACGAATTATAAACTAAAGATCTGAAAAGGTAGGGGTTCCCTAGCACGGTAATCTTTTAGTTGCGTTGATGTAATCAAACACAGCGGAGCATACATCCCTGTGGCAGTAACCAAATGAAGTTCCACCAAGTGATAAAATTACTGGTAGATTTACTTGTATTCCTAGCTTTTGTAATGGGGCTACTAAAAATCTTTTTCTCTCATAAGAATAACGATGACAGAATAAAAAGAAATGTTCAGTTGTTTTAATTTCGTTGCACCAAATGCATAGCGGTGACGCGTTAAGCCGAGCTTTGTTAAGGTAATAATTTAGTTGTGAAACTGCACAGCACAGTCTGGTATAAGTAACCTCTAACTGGCGAGATACACACCACTGTTTATTCCAGCAATAGCTCAAATGCTCGAAATCTTTGAATTTATCCAAATTACCTTTTCCTCATTGCAGGCAAGCATTTCGGAACCTTAGCGCTGTTACGTAAGCCGTATCTGGCAAAACTGGGATGGTGGGCCCACCCGGGGTACTGCTGCTAAAGAGTCCGCCATTTCGTTCAAATATAATCCGTGGTGGCCTGGTACCCATAGCGAATGCAGTTTTTTTACGTTTTTCGGTACTAAATGCCGAAACGTATTCATCAGCTCTGAATTTACTGCCGCAGAAAGTGCATTACAAACTGATAACGAATCTGTAATGATAACTGCTAATCATTCGTTTGAGGGCAATTTGCGTAGGGCAAGAACAATGGCCAATAATTCTGCAATGAATACCGGGGTATAATCTGGGAGTCGAATCGAAAAGGACCAGTCCAAAGAAGGAGAGAAGATGCCAACCCCAGCCTTTTCTTTTGACACAGATGCATCAGTCGCTATAATATTGCTTATCTCTAGTTGAGCTAGATAATCTGCTAACTGGTCATTTAAATACCTATATGCCAATTGTTTCACGTTATGAGGAAATATATCATCGAATCGTATGCTAAGCATTGACTTGAGGTTGTGTATTGGACCGATATGTCTAATTTTTACATTCAGTTGCTTTAGTAGCGCTTGTGCAAATACTATTTGTGGGGTGTGTAGTCGCGACCAGTGGGTTTCGAAAAATAAAGTAGGTTCTTGAATGAAAGCGTAAAATGAGAGTCTTTGGTGTGAAGTGTATATCTTTAAGAATGCTTGCACAGTAAGAATTTTAAACCTGTTTAGTAGAGAAGGTAGGCGAGCTTCCATATACAACACGTTATTTCCAACAAATTTTGGTAGAACCAGACACAAACGCAACGCTTCTCTTTCCAGCAGTATTAGGGGTCTCATTTTATAAGCTGCACTGCCAGAAAATAATACACATCCGAATTATATGATGGGCCGCACACGAAGTTTATATATAATTAGTAGCACATCTCTTCTTAAACCCGCTTTACGGTTTGCGAGCTTCCGTAGCCACCCCATGGCCCGTGTTGCCTTGGAGTAGGCATCATCAATGTGGCTTCTCCAATTTTTTTGTGCCATTATAAAGGATGCCCGAATATTGAAGGGAATTCAACTGCGGAATAAGCTCATTATTGTATATTAACGAGTTGTTGTGTCTGCTTATATCTATTCGATGAGTACCCATCTTTGAAGCAGTAATATTCTCTCCCTCTTGAAAACTCCGACACCCACGTAGTGATGTAGTTGGGAAAGTGATGATATTTCATCTGTTTTATTAAAATTGAATGCTCAACCCTATTGTACGCTTTAGCCAAATCTAGAGTAACTAAAGTACAGTATTGGCGCCGACGCCGAGCACGTTGTATTCGGCTCTCTAAATCAACATGCGCACACCATATTTAGCAACCGGATCTAAAACCAATTTGACTGGGGTTTATTATTGCGTTATTATTAATATAGTTGATTACCCGGGCATTCAAAACTCTTTCAATTAGCTTAACCAGATTTGACGTGAGTGATTTTGGCTTTACATTGTCCAAGGCGAATCCTTTTTCCTGCTTTTTAAGAAGTGGAATCACTTTAGACAGCTTCCATTCCGCAGGTATCCAAGCTTTTGTCAAAGAAAAATTCACCAGATTAAGTTCTTCAGTTGACAAATCTCGAATATTACTTTTATCATTGCATTTGTTACCCCGTCTGGTCCAGGTGCCGAAGGAGATAAGTGCCTTATTATCTCTGCCAGCTCATCTAAAGTAACCTCCTCGAAATCCTCGCCTGCCATTGGGTTCACAATGTGCAGTGGTATAGTTGACATAAATCTATCTTGGAGCCCTTTCGCAATATTTTCTACTAAATCAGAGAGCTCACGGGGGGAAAGGACAGAGGAGTCAATATTTTCAGTGGGTGGTAACATCTTTTGAGATCTTAAAAATCTGAAGAGCGCTTTTTTGTTTTTTGCCCTAGAAAGGTACTCATGTCGTTTCTTATTATAACCATATTTTGCTGTACTTACTGTGCGTTTGAAGTCTGCTGCTGCGAATTTATAATCACACCAATTTCTTGGACATTGGTTGACCAGCAGTTGTTTCCGTGCAGCTTTCCGTTTTCTATAGCTCCTCATGCACTCTTCAGTCCACCATGGACTAAAAGAACCTCTTGTGGCGGAGTATAATTTAAACGTTGCGTCTTTTACTGATCTTTTTAACACTGCACAAAGACTCATAGCCCTAATGTCACCTTGTATGTCCTTGCGGTGATCAAAAGTAGCCCTCAAGTCTTTTTCTAATTTTCTATAGTTGAGGAATGAGCGGGCCTTTTCGGTGACATGTATTCTTGGAAAGTTCAGTACAAAACTAATAGGCAAGTGGTCACTGTAAGTAGCACAGTCTAAAGTTTGCCACGAACATATATTTAGAGATGAGATTGAAAATGTCAAGTCAATTACAGATTTAGAGAGACCTCGGACAAAAGTAGCAGATTGCGAATTTAAACAAGATAAATTCTTGTCAATAGCCAATTCTCACAAGCGTTTTCCGCTTAAATCTGTTTTAAAACCCCAGGCCACATGATGTGAATTGAAGTCTCTAGTGATTATAATATCCTTCTGCAGGCAGAGAACATATCGTCTAGAATTCGTGTGTCTTGCACCCCGGCTGGGAAATACGCATTTACAAACGACAAGGGAGAAGCGTCTGGTAATATTAGGTCAACTATCAAAATTTCACAGTCTGGAGTCACACAACGATAAGAGATCGTAGCTTTGTGACTAAACTTAGTTGCTATCAAGACATCAAGCCCACCACTTCTGCTAGGTTGGTCCAATCGAAATATCCGATAATTTTTTAGGTAAAACTTCTGGCTGGTTGAAAGCCAGGTTTCTTGCAGTGATATAATATCCGGGGAAAGTTGTGAAGAAAGGTATGATAGGTCTGTGGCTGCGGAAAATATAGATCTGCAATTCTACTGCAATATGGTTAGTGAACCTATTTTGACGACAGAACCGTCGCAGAAACTGCTTGGTCCAAAATGTCCTTTCGCAAAAAGTCTTTCTTAGACATGTTCTCAAAGAATTCTTTTTTGAATAGATACTTTTTAGATTTCGAATTATGCGAAGAGTTTTTTGATTGGGGAGATCAGGTTCGCTTCAGAGCCTTATGAGAGTCCATATCCATATCTGCACATGCTTCCGAATCATCCGTAAGATCACCATCTTCCGTTGTTTTGGAAGTCCCTGCCTCAGGAGAAACCGCTCGCTGACGTGTTGTCGCACTTTCTATTTCCGTACGCTGCGATACCAATGATGTCTGAGGAGCCCAATCGTTCGTAGATGCTACACCTAAAATTTGAGATAGTTGATTGGAAACCAATTGTGCCAAGCTTTCAAAAAGGTTGTTTGCGAGGCGTTTCATTGCCTTTTCCATAGCCTTCTTTACGACCTCTGCGATTGATGTTGCGAGAGATGCATCCATGGTGGTGGTATTACGTGCTGCAACACCTGCATATCCTTTGGATCTCTCTTGCATTTCTGCAACGGCTTCTCTCCGAGAGCACCGCTTGCATTCTACAATATCCAATATGGCAAACTCCCTTTCCTTTGCTGCACAGTCTGCGGAGTCTGCAGGGTGCGCACCATTACATAAGCAGCACCTCTCTTTCTCAGAGCTGCACTTGCGGCTGTCATGATTTTCATCACACTGACGGCATCTAAGAACTGATCGGCACCCTCTGACGCTATGTCCATATCGCCAACATTTCAAACACTGCAGGGGTTTGGGGGAAAGTGGCTCTACCTTATAGATAAGTGGCCATGCCTTAATTTCGGAAGGTCGAACTGTTCCTAAAAAGGTCACTATCACCGATTCCGTTGGGGAATTTATGTTGCCAATTGTACGGGTGCACCTGTACACTGAAATTACACCCGCCACCGAAAACAAAACGAGCACTTCTGCAGGTGTCAGGCTTGTGTCTACACCGCGGACTAATCCTTTCGAGCATGCGAGGTGTGCCGGAATAAATGGGCTTACAGGATGCGCTGCGAATTCGGAACATTGCAGGAGCTCACGAATGCATTCCTGATCTGCGGAACAGCACAGGATGCCTCCGCGACCAAACTGGTGGACCTCAGTGATCTCCTGGAGATGCGAAGTGGCTTTTGGAAGCTCCACTTGAATCGCCTTTGGGTTCTCATTGGAATACTGCCGCCATCTGTAGGTACCAGCGCCACAGGGACACTTCTCACTCCACTGCGTAACAAATAGTCTATCAGCCAATCCTTGGCGGGAGTGGAAGCTAACCAAGGGGAGTGCCCTTGGCCGGGGGAAGACAATGACATCAAGATCGAATGACCCGCTTCAGCTGAGAAAGACCAATACAGTTACCAGAAAATAACGTACTCTGAAAGAACAATAAGGATACTGCCACCCAATCCTGAGCCCGGGCTGCTTCTTCACAGTCGAGCCTCACAGTCGAACCACGGGAGGCACCTTGAGTTGGTTGAATGGCGCAAGCTACGCGTGAGAGCGAGCTCGCTTCTTCGTCTTCCACCATTTACACGCGTAGCCACCACACGCAGGCATGCGGCCATTGTTGGTCGACAACTTGGCGCGTGTCTCGGCCTGCCTCCTTTAATAGGTTGACTAATTAACCTGTTTCATTATTCTAACATGTCCACAAGATATATACGTTTAAAAATAAGAAGATTGCTCTATTCTAATATTAAACTCGTTTACGTAAATATTTGTATGCCGAGTATTATGTTTGAACCACAAGGCATAGTGAAAGTAATTGATTCGCTGAAAAATTCATCATCTGTTGGTATTAATAGTATCAATGCTAAAGTACTAAAAAACACTAAACGCATGAGCAGCTTGTTTCTCTCACTCATTTTTCAACAGTCTCTGAACACAGGATCGGTTCCCTATGACTGGCCCATCGGCAAGTTCATACCAGTATTTAAAAAGGGAAATCGTTTGAGCCCCAATAATTACCGACCGATTTCAATTACCAGTGTCTGCTCTAAAATCATGGAACATGTATTGTATTCGCACATTGCCAAATTCTTGCATTCCGTTAATTTCTTTAATCCTAATCTGCATGGTTTCCGTAAAGATCATTCCTGTGACACTCAGCTTTCCATGTTTCTTCATGACGTACATTCATGCCTAGGCCGCAACGCTCCAACTGATGCAATCTTTATTGATTTTGAAAAAGCATTTGATAAAGTCCCACACAATCGCCTACTGCTAAAATTGTCTCGCCTTAATCTGGACCCATTTGTGTTGAAGTGGATAAGCGCATTTCCAAATGACCGCCAGCAATTTGTCCACATCAATTCGCATACATCATCACTCACGGACGTGCTCTCCGGTGTTCCACAAGGAACCGTTGTGGGGCCACTTCTTTTTCTCATATATATAAATGATCTCCCCACATATCTTACATCGAACGTCCGTCTTTTCGCAGACGACTGCGTCATTCATCGCTCTATAAGTAGCACCTGTGACATATCCGCGCTACAAGAAGACTTATTTCGCGTACAGGTTTGGTGCAATAACTGGCTGATGTCGTTAAATGTCCAAAAGACTATGCACGTTTCTTTCCACCGCCGCCACAATTTTGTGCAGCCTAAGTATACAATTAACAATATTGCTATTGATTCTGCCGACTCGGTTAAATACTTAGGTGCCCATATATCCCACGACTTAAACTGGTCTTGTCACATTAACCACATAACGAACTCAGCTAACCGTGCTCTTGGATACCTGCGCCGTAATCTTGGCCTAACCCCTCCCTCAATAAAATTACTTGCATACAAAACTTTCGTGCGGCCCAAATTAGAATATGCAAACGCTATCTTCGATCCTTACCAAACTTATTTGATCAACACCCTGGAATCTGTCCAAAATCGCGCGGCTCGATTTGTTTTGTCTGATTACTCTCATTATTCAAGTGTTTCAGCTTTAAAAGCAGACCTTAACCTTCCTTCACTTCAATCTCGCCGCAAAATAGCTCGACTGTGTCTTTACCACAAGTTCTTTCACTCGCAACAACTCAGAAGTTAGTACATCCGACTAGCCCACCGTATTTCCCGTACTAGCCACGCCAACGCAGTCTATCCGGAACGTGCCCATACTAATACATTCCAACAATCATTTTTCATACGCACATCCCGAGACTGGAATGACCTACCGGCTGAAGTTGCTACCATCATGGACCAATCTCGTTTTAAACACGCCATTGTAGTGCCCCCATAATTAATGTACCCATTCTGTTGCTGTCGCTACAATATTGTAACTCTCCTTTCTAGTATTGTGCCGCACCCCTTATATAGAAGGGCCGCCATAACTTCTCTACATAGTCTGTTGCCGTTACCATGTTGTTACCCTTCTTTCAAGTGCCGTGTCATGCCCACCCCTCATGTAATGTCCCTATGGGACCTTTGAGGAATCAATAAATAAAAAAAGGTATGCGTTACATTAAGCACCACACTGTCCTAGGCTATCGGCAATCTTTCTGTTATACCTCCATTATTCTAAATTTGAACAGTAACTTTTAAAACCTCTCGATTCTTGGCTAATCCCTCACGGTGGGTATGCGCCAAAATCAATAGGTGAACAACAACAACAACAATACCAACCCGCGCCATCGTTGTTGGAAGCTCTGGTCAGGACGCCAAAGATTGACGAAAATGATAAATTACTGTAGTTAGTTCCCTGCTGCATTAGGCAAACTATACATGAAATGCATTCGAAAAATTCTCAGACGATTAAAGCACTGCTTCAATTTGATGTGACATGAAATGTCAAGCTCGAGTTGTCCTCATTTCATAGCTTGATATGCAAACGTTTTCAGCGCAGTATAAAATGTGTCCGTAAAGTAATTTTATTTAGAGGGCGAAGAGCGTGAGCATGCTAACTGGGTCTCAGCATCCTGTGACACCGATAAGATTATGACGTCTTTGGAATATTCACAGGGTCAGCTCCAGTTATTTATTGACCATCCACTAGTAAAGACATCAACGACCTCAATGTTGTGGTCACGGTGCCGACTGGCGGTGACATCTTCACTTCTGTTCATCTTACATCTTCACTTCGGTTGTCTGTGTTTTGTTCGTTTGTCTAAAATGTGGTGTTCTCTGCGTCCCCATGAAGTAACGACGCAATTTATATGAATTTTCGTGTGCTCGTAAGCGTTCCGGTTTTTTTCTTTTTTCTTTCTTTATGACATTTCGAGCACCGATTTCCACTGCTATACGTGGGACCATAGGGTTAAACAGATTGTCGTTACTGACACAAGTGGATTTCAAATATCACAAGAAGGATGTTTTTGTTGTGGAGAGCTCCTGTGGTCGGTTGTAGAAGCTTACAGGTTGGAGAGTTCACTCAACGTTCATGCGTATTTAATGCGTATGCGCGAGGTATTGAACGTTCTTATGAGCGCTCATGATTACCGTTTTAGCTGAACCCGTTTATTGACTGCCATATTCCCTTTGTATGGTTACGGTGTATTATTTCGTGTACGCGAAATGTGGATATCTCCTTCAGTGAAAACATTTTATTGCGATAGAAACTATATGGACAATCTCGGCTGGATTTCACCACCGGCGTTGACTTGGGCCTTGATGTTATGCAACGTATATGTATAGGTATCTATATGCATGGAAACGCAAGAAAGAAAGGAATCCAGGGAAAATGATTTCGGCGCGCGGCATCGAACGTGGGACATCCACGTCGTAAATGCGAGGCGTTAACTACTGAGCCACCGAGAGATTTTTCTTCTTTATTGCCTTCTTGACTATAGGTCAAGTTAATCTGACAATCACACATGACACCTGTTTCATGTGTGTTAACGCATCAAACAAAGATATCACATCTTCAACACGGTTGGTAGTCTTATACACATCTCGCACTTTTATAACAGCTTCCACGAAACACTAATGAATGGATAGAACTCTTACATCAAAGTGTCTGTGTGACAGCATGCTACGCCAAACTGAAAGAAGACCAAGTAAGAAAATAACGCCCAAATGTTGCACAGAACTTCATCATCATCATCATCATCATCATCATCATCATCATCATCATCATCATCAGCCTGTCTACGTCCACTGCAGGACAAAGGCCTCTCCCATGTTCCGCCAGTTAACCCGGTCCTGTGCTTGCTGTTGCCAATTTATACCCGCAAACTTCTTAATCTCATCTGCCCACCTAACCTTCTGTCTCCCCCTACCCCGCTTCCCTTCTCTGGGAATCCAGTTGGTGACCCTTAATGACCAGCGGTTATCCTGTCTACGTGCTACATGCCCGGCCCATGTCCATTTCCTCTTCTTTATTGCAGCTATGATATCCTTAACTCCCGTTTGTCCCCTAATCCACTCTGCTCTCTTCTTGTCTCTTAAGGTTACACCTACCATTTTTCTTTCCATTGCTCGCTGCGTCGTCCTCAATTTAAGTTGAACCCTCTTTGTGAGTCTCCAGGTTTCTGCTCCGTAGCTAAGTACCGGCAAGATACAGCTGTTGTATACCTTCCTCTTGAGGGACAGTGGGAATCTACTTGTCATAATTTGAGAGTGCCTGCCGAATGTGCTCCACCCCATTCTTATTCTTCTAGTTACTTCAATCTCGTGGTTAGGCTCTGCGGTTATTACCTGCCCTAAATAGACATAGTCTTTTACAACTTCAAGTGCACTATTACCTATCGCAAAGCGCTGCTCCTTTCCGAGGTTGTTGTACATTACTTTCGTTTTCTGCAGATTAATTTTAAGACCCACCTTTCTGCTCTCCTTGTCTAACTCTGTAATCATGAGTTGCAATTCGTCCCCTGAGTTACTCAGCAATGCAATGTCATCGGCGAAGCGCAGGTTACTGAGGTACTCTCCATTAACTCTTATCCCTAACTGTTCCCATTCTAGGCTTCTGAAAACGTCCTGTAAGCACGCAGTGAATAGCATTGGGGAGATTGTGTCACCTTGCCTTACACCCTTCTTTATTGGTATTCTGTTGCTTTTTTATGAAGCACTATGGTAGCAGTTGATCCCCTGTAGATTTCTTCCAGAATGTTTATATATATTTCATCTACGCCCTGATTCCGCAGTGTCTGCATGACGGCTGATATTTCTACTGAATCAAACGCCTTCTCGTAATCTATGAAGGCTATGTATAGTGGTTGGTTATACTCTGAGCATTTCTCTATTACCTGATTGATAGTATGAATGTGGTCAATTGTTGAGTAGCCTGTTCTAAATCCTGCTTGTTCCTTTGGTTGATTGAATTCCAATGTTTTCTTTACTCTGCTAGCAATTACCTTTGTAAATAGCTTGTATACTACAGAGAGCAAGCTGATCGGCCTGTAAGTCTTCAAGTCTTTGTCATCTCCTTTCTTATGTATTAAGATGATGTTAGCGTTCTTCCAAGACTCTGGTACTTTTCCCGTCAGGAGACACCTCGTAAATAGAGTGGCTAGTTTTTCTAACACAATCTGTCTTCCATCTTTCAGCAGATCTGATGTTACTTGATCCTCACCAGCAGCTTTGCCTCTGTGCATGCTCTCCAAAGCTTTTCTGACTTCTTCTATCATTACCGGTGGGGTGTCGTCTGGGTTACTGCTAGTTCTTATAGTATTAAGGTCGTGGTTGTCTCGGCTACTGTACAGATCTCTGTAAAACTCCTCCGCTATTTTAACTATCCTATCCATATTGGTAGTTAATTTGCCTTCTTTGTCCCTTAGTGCATACATCCGCCTTTTGCCTATCCCATGTTTCCTCTTCACTGCTTTGACGCTTCCTCCGTTTTTCAGAGCGTGCTCAATTCTCTCCATGTTATACCTTCTTACATCGCATACTTTACGTCTATTATTCAGCTTCGAAAGCTCTGTCAGTTCTATTTTGTCTGTTGTACTTGACACTTTCATGATTTGGCGCTTCTTAATTAGGTTCTTCGTTTCCTGGGAAAGCTTGCTGGTGTCCTGTCTAGCTACCCTGCCTCCAACTTCCACTGCACACTCCGTGATGATACTCGTCAGATTATCATTCATTGTATCTACGCTAAGGTTGGTTTCCTCGCTAAGAGCAGAGTACCTGTTCTGCAGTGACACTCTGAATTCCTGTACTTTCCCTCTCAGTGCTAGCTCATTGATTTACTTCTTGCGTATCAGTTTCTGTCGTTCCTTCTTCAAGTCTAGGCGGATTCGAGCCCGTACCATTCTATGGTCACTGCATCTGACCTTGCCAACCACTTCCACATCCTGCACGACTCCTGGGTGTGCAGTCATTATAAAGTCTATTTCGTTCTTATTTACGCCATTAGGGCTCCTCCATGTCCACTTGCGGTTTTCTCGTTTTCGGTAGAAGGTATTCAAATTGCGCAGATTATTGCGTTCTGCGAATTCTACTAGTACCTCTCCTCTGGCGTTTCTAGTGCCGATGCCATAATCTCCTACTGCCTGGTCTCCAGCCTGCTTCTTCCCTACCTTTGCATTAAAGTTGCCCATTACTATAGTATACTGTGTTTTCACCTTACTCATTGCCGATTCCACGTCTTCATAGAAGCTTTCAACTGAAGTGTCATCATGGCTGGATGTAGGCGCGTAAGCCTGTACTACCTTCATTTTGTATCTTTTATTCAGTTTGATTACAATGCCTACCACCCTTTCATTAATGCTATAGTAATCCTCTATGTTGCCAGCTATGTTCCTGTGAATTAGGAACCCTACTCCCAGTTCTCTTCTGTCTGCCAAGCCCCGATAGCAAATGACGTGCCCATTCTGTAGCACAGTATAGGCCTCATCTGTCCTCCTAACCTCACTCAGCCCTATTATATCCCATTTAATGCCTTCTAGCTCCTCGAATAATACAGCTAGACTTCCCTCACTAGATAACGTTCTAACGTTAAACGTTGCTAAGTTCAAGTTCCAATGGTGGCCTGTCCGTATCCAGAGATTCCTAGCACCCTCTGCTGCTTTGCAGATCTGACCGCCGCCGTGGTCAGTTGCTCCGCAGCTGGTGGGGACTGAGGGCCGTGAGTTAATTGACGAATGCCTACGGGAGGGGGTGGCCAGATACTGCACCAGGGTGGCCAATCCTTCTCTGGTGAGATCATCGGTGCGTACCGGCTTTAAGTCGGTACGATCAGACAGTAGTGGGAATGCTCCATGCATGTCTTCCTTATTGTTGTTCAGCAGCGTTGGCGGCCACCCACCACGGAGCCCAACGAGCGGACGCTACAAGGTTACAAATGCTGAAACCTGCAGACGCCAGCCGTACAACGCCACTATAACCCAATGCGCCTAGACCAAGGTTGGCTATTTGCACAGGGTTAACCCTAGCCACCAGGAAGTTTGGAAGTAAACGGAACAGAGTAGAAGACAGGACAGATAAATAGTAAGAGATAAAGACGAAGATGTAGGGAGAGAGAGATAGGAAAAGGCGACTGCCGATTCCCCTGGGTGGGTCAGCTCAGGGGTGCCGTCTACGTGAAGCCGGGGCCAAAGGGGTGTGTTGCCTCTGCCGGGGGGCCTTAACGGTCCAATCACCCAGCGTCGGCTCAACCCCCAGGATCCCCTTTTTCTCGGACACGGCAAAGCCACGCACGGCTAGGCGTGGGAGGGAGTTGAAACTCCCCCGTTAGCTCGGGTTCGTGGTGTCGCTACACACCAAACGCCTACTTGCGCAGGCGCCCCTGCGGTTGCACAGAACTATCACACGAAAAAAAAAAAACGAATTTCGAGTGGAGTAAGAGGTAAATCTTTTTTAAAGTCCTCTGTAAAATATCCCAAAAGAAAATGGCATTCTTACAAAAAATAAATACATGGTAAATGGTCTCAGGTTTGTTATAGAAAAGACAGGCTTCCCCATGGTACATACATCCCTTTCTCTTCAAGCCACGTTTTCACTGGCAAGGTTCCCGTATGAAGTTCGAAAAAGAAAGTTTCAACATTGGGTGGTGTGCACATGTTTTTCATTCGCTTTAGAACGTCTTGTCCATATGATTTTTCACACTTTGAACGGTAAAGGGGCATAGGAAACACATTTTGTATTAAGTATTCTATAAGGCGATTTCTTTTCACTTTAGTTAGGTAATCTATTCAAAACCTTGCCCTCAAGAAATGGTATGAGAACACAACTTCGCACAAGAACGGTGACAGGGTGTGTAATTCTCTCCTGTCTGAAGATACAAAGAAGTCAGGCATGTGGTGTAAGCACGTGGTTTAAAATAAATAACATAAAAAAAGCGTCTCTCTGGTCTCTTATTAGCAGGAAACATGATATTACTTGGTTAAGAAACAGATGACACAAAGAAAGCCTTCCTTGCTTTACACGCCAAAACAAGTTCGTTCCAGATGTTTGCTCCCACTTAGAGCTACACAGGAACAAGGCGAATATTCTGTGGATTTTACGAATGCTTTTACGCGTGCAACTAAGTACTTGTAGAAGGTACATAATTTTAGCAGCCAGAAACACGTTACATTCAGCTGACCCAAAGAAAAATTTGGTAAGTCACGATTGCCCCATCTTTCGGTTGTCGCGCGCAGTTCTACAGTCTTTTCAAGCCAAAACGCTTCACTGTCTTTATACCTGTTCAATGGTTCCCCTAAGTAACGACTAGGTGCCGTGAGCCACTGAATATTTCCAAAAGAACTGGCCGTGAGGTCCCAATTATCATGCCATAAACCAATGTTTTTTCTTTGTTCATAAGCTTCCACTCGTGTCACAAAACATTTCAGTGATTTCTAATAACGAAGTGACACTCTCTCTATCAACAGCAAAAGAGGCAATATTGTCGGCGTGTGCCAAAACACGCACTTCACATGAATGCAACCTGAAACAATGAATGCCTGCGTGATGAGTCACTTTCTGACACACTGGTTCTAAAAAGCGAGCGACAAATAAAGGACTTGAAGGACCCTCCTGGCGCACGGAGGAAATTACTTGTATGCGCTGTGAGGGTTCTCCATTTATAATTAAATTTGTGGTTGAACTTTTCTATGCAAATATAACACCTTTACATTTGATCGCACCAAGACCAACGTACTCAACTAGCATGAAGAGTAGATTGTGTGGAACTATGTAGAAAGCCTTGGCTAGATCAATGTGTAACATGGTAACTTTCAGAAGTGCAGCTTCACATTACTCCAAAATTCTTCTGGCGACATGAATATTTGTGAATACGCTCCTACACTTGATGCCGCAAGTCAGATGTAGCCCGACCAACTTGTATATAACTCTTTGCAACCTGCAAGCCAGAACGTTCATAAAAACCTTATAATCCACGTTTGTTAGCACGATTAGCCTGTATGCTGTCACTTTGCGTAAAACATTTTGCTCCTTTTCTTTAGGAATCAGCACAGTGTGCGCACTACAAAACAATGGAGGCAGAGCCTGTCGATCTAAAGACTCTGAAAAAACCTCATGCAATGCTGTGGCTATATCCTCCTTGAACGCCTTGTAAAAGGCGTTGTTTGTGCCATCTGTACTAGGTGATTTGCCCATGCAAAGATCATCGATAGCCTTCTTAATTTCCCCTATACAAAAAGACATTTCCAACAAATTCGTGTCCGCAGCATCAAGTGTGGGCATTTATATCAACATACAAAACCCGGCTCCTTTGGCTCACGATAAGCAAACAAGTCTTGATAGTAGATTTCAAAAGCTTTCATGATATCTTTATGTTCCCTCAATACTTCACCATTCAATTCTATCTCTGGTATGTCGTGAGCTTGAGAGTATGTGTTTTCATCTGACAAGCCTCGTGTTGTGGCTTCACCCACGAGGTATCTCTCAGATCTTGCGCGTATAATTGCGTCTTTATGTTTATCCTCTTCAAGACGTTCAGTTTTTTTGACAACCTGCAGCTGATGTGTAAATAAGCCCGGGTTTTCTTCTTCAATTTTCACCAAATCATTTAGCTCCGCCCAGAGCTCGCGTTCCTGTTTTTGAGCTTGATACTGCATGTGGTAACCACACTCTATTGCCATCATTTGTATCCATTGCCTAAATAATTTCCATCTTTTTGTCGCACTCCTTTCTGCGTTTTTGAAAAAAAAATCTTGATTTCCTTCATTGTCTTATCAACAAACCCTTCATGCGTAATTATTTTAGTATTCAGTTTCCATGTTTCCCATACAACCTTTTTTGCCCTTTCGACCTATCCCAAACGGGGCTAAGCTATAATCACTGAAGGGAACATCATAAGCGTCATACCTCTGACATAATAAACGTACTATCTCAGAACAAACGTATGCTCGATCGAACAAACGTATAGTCGTGCGTGACTAGAGCCTTAAAATTGTGTGAAGTGTTCGCGACTACCACCCTTCGCAAACAGGCACGTCATGAAAAAAGCACTTCTTAAGGCTATGTCTAAAGCAAATGAACGCTTTAATCACTTAATTTAGCAGTATACGTACAATATTCTTGGACCAGAACACAATTGAAGTCACCCAACAGACTCACACATCTCTGGCATTCAAAGTAGGCTTGCATTTCACGAAAAAACAAACATCTGTCTCTCGAATTTTTATACGTGCGTATACACAGATAATTCTAAATTTAGTGTTCTCGCAACAAAATCACACAAAATGAAACGCCATGTAAGGAACTTGTGACCACTTTTACTGCAATATTAAGAGAGTTCTTGACAAAAATAATACATCCGGCTGATGCTCTCACCGCAAGGCTCACACACGCATTGTACCACAATAAAAATTCTGATACCAAGTTATCAGTCGCATTTTCAGTACTAACTTTAGTCTCCTGGACCACGAGCGAGTCAAGGTTTTTTTCTTACATCAAGTGCTTCACCTGGTACTGTTTGCGACGCGCTCCTAGACCACGTATATTCAGCGTACCAATGCGCAAAGACGCAGTCATGCTAGCCATGTTGATGAGAAAGATGAAACTACAATACCGCGCTTATCGTGTCTCGTATACCGTACAGCGGGAAAACCGGGGTCTTAGGTGTCGCGATGCTGCCCCCGAAACGGCGACGAAGACGCCGACTGGGTTTCGAGGCCATATTTTTTAGGGGCGAAGCTTCTTAAAACGGCACCCGTTCGTCCCTCGCATTAGTAGTAGTAGTCGTAGTGTGTAACCAGTCATACATTTTGACCTCCAAGGTGGTGCCTGTGGGAGATTTCTTCTGTGCGTTGTTGAACAATGACAAATTCACAGCGTGCGCGTAAACTAAAAGCCGAATTCTCCTATCTCTCATTCCCCCTTAGCAGCCATTGGCATGTACACTGAGCACTGTCTGACAAGAAAGCGTTGCTACGTTATACTCGCTGGGCGTAACCTCCTGGGTTTTAGAAAGGTTTAGCGAGCGTTGGGCCGCTGTGCCATGAATACAGGGAACAAGTATACACCATGAACTCGAGGAGGTTAAAGGTGAGAAGTAGACGCGAAGCGCAAGCCGTGAGAAAGTGTACATGTGCCTCTTCTCGTTCAGTCCTTGGAATGTACGCTGGATGGCGGTGCTTCTATATGAGGAATATATGATGAAAAGATGCGAGATGGTGGTACTTAGAGTGTTGAATATGTGGACGAACGGACACACAGACAGATACATGGACGGACGCACGGATGGCTGCACGGATGGATGGATGCATGGACGGACGCAGTAGCGGATGCACGGACGAACGCAGGGACGGACGCACGAACAGACGCACGCATGGACGGGTGGATGGGCACATGGGCGGCCACACAGACGCACGCATGGACGGACGGAAGCAAGAACGAATGAACGGACGGATGTTTCGCCCTACTATCCATCATTCACTCCGTAGATATGCTGCCATTTTTTACTCCTAACGCTCGTGACGCGATGCCAAAGACGCTCCGGGCGTTTCAAGTTGCTTTCCGTGCTTTCCACTTGGGTACACTTGCCGCGTCCTGTGGTCGCTTCTGGAGACTTTGCGCCGGCTTGTGGTGTACCGATCTCGCCACTGGTACCCATGTCTTCCTCGAACGTTTCATGACTGTCCCGCTGGCCGCCTGTTACGGCCAACTCCTCTAAAACCTTCGTTGAATCCTTGGCGTCTTGCATTGGCGCGTCGGCTGTCTCTTCTCCGGTTACCTGAGCCGTTGCGTCAAGTCCCATGGCGTTGCTGCCGGGGGCCGACTTCTCAGCCTCCTCGGCATCCGTTAGATTCTCTTGGGCGTCATCTGTTGGTAGCGTAGTCTTCGTGACTCCGGCAAAACTTCTGACACAATTTGGACTTTCATGTCCAAGTGCTCGGCATACACCACAGTGGAGGGTCTGGCACTCTCGTCGTATGTGACACCTTGCATGTGTCACCTTAGGCAAAGCGGTGCCTGACCCAGAGCCACAAAAAGAAAAGTACCCCCTCCAAACTTAAAAAGGTGGGGCAAGACTTCTAGCACCACGCCTTCCTTAAGTTTCAGTCACATCACCCTCGTCGTCAATGTCGCGTGTACAAAGCCCATGACGTTCCAGTTGTCGTTCGAAACCTCCAGGACTTCACCAAAGTCACTCAACGCTTGTCGAGCGCGCTCATTCGAGACGGCAAAATCAACCCAGTGGATTTTAACGGTGACGTCCTGTTGGATAGGGTCGATGATAGCACGGAAGCCACCCTTGACTTGGAGTCCACCCGTTTTGTGTAATGTATCTTTGTCAGTCTTGCTTCGCATGTTCACCAGCCATATGTGATTCATCTGGAAGGCTCCAATGTCAGTGATGGCCTTGATGAGTCCCACTTCTAACGGGGACCGAAAGTCTTCCAATCGGTACGGTATTCTTTCCAAATCACCGTAAAAACACGCACTGTTCCATACTGGCACGAAAGGCAATATAGGCAAGAAAAACCGGTATTCCGATGGTGCAGAATAAAACCTAACGCCACGGCCAACAGCAGCCGCTGAAGCACCTGGGACGGAGCGAGCCTTCACACGTCTGTCTCCAATGGAAGCTTGTGGAATGTGGCACCAAGAGATACCTCCTCGAACGTTGAAACGGCAAGCTATTTATATCTACCACTTATTGCTGTTAGCGGGCATCTCGGAAGGGGGGAACTATTGTGTTTTCAGTATTACCAGCGAGAATGCGCAGTGAGCGTGCGGCAGCTCTCATTTTTCGCTCGTACTTTGTCCCGCGTAGAGAATAAGGGGGTGTACGCTCGATCGCGCGCACTTCTTTTTGCAACCTCGGTGAAGCAGCTCGACGGGCCCTTCTATCCGTGTACACTGACTCATGGAGCAGCGGATTTGTCCCTCATTCGTGCAAATCCAGCCACCTCGCCCCCGTGCTCAAATCAGGAAATCTCCTCTGGAATTCACCTCTTATCGCGCCATCGCGCTTACCAGCTGTTTCGGGAAACTGATGAAGAGGATGATTTTGAATCGCCTGGAGTGGTACCTGGAGCACCACGAGGTATACCCTGATGCTATGACGGGCTTTCGGCGTGGGCGGTCTGCAATAGATAACGTTATTGATCTGGTCTCGTCTGTGCAGCATCCAAAAAGACTGAAACGTTTATCGGTGGCGTTGTTCTTGGACGTGAAAGGTACAAACGATAACGTATCACATGAAGCCATTCTGGATATCAGGAAATATGTTGGATTAGGGGGTAGGGTTTACCAATGGATTGACAGCTATTTGAAAGGCAGAACTTTCTTTGTACAGACGGAGAATGGTACAACAACGCATCATTGCATCCGTCGTGGTGTGCCTCAAGTTGGTGTTCTTAGCCCCACACTTTTAGGTCTAGTGCTCCCCGGCCTGGTTGACGCACTTCCAGAATCAGTCCATCTATCAATATATGCAGATGACATCTGCATCTGGGCGTCAGGTGTAACACGCCTTCAATTGCGTGCCCGGCTTCAGAAAGTGGCTAAACTAGCGACAAAGTACCTGGAAGAACGTGGACTACAGCTGTCATCAGAGAAGTGCTTGCGTATAGCATTCACGCACAAGGCGATGAGTCCACATGTTAATAAAATCAACGGACCCACGATCAACTACGTGAAGACCCACCGATTACTTGGAGTCATAGTTGATCGCGGCCTCTCCTGGAGACCTCACATCGCCCACAAGAAAACTGAACTCACCATCATCCCCCACGTGCTGAAGTTTCTTGCTGGAAAAACGTGGGGTGCATCGGTACGAGCAATGCTTCAGCTCTTCACTGTTCTGTTCCTCAGGTGTACAATTATATACAAATTACAAATCCGGACGGACGTTGTCTGTCGGTGATGTCAAAAAGTGGGCGGTCCGAAGCAGTCGCGCGGACGAAGAGAAGTGAACAGCCAATGAGCGAAATGAAGCCTTGCGTCATCAATTTGACGTAGATTTGGGGACCGTATAGTTGAGTGAAAAGTGTTTGTAACGTGTTGAAAAATGTTTAACTACTATCGATCACTATCAAAATGTGTTGGCACAAGTTTTCAAACGTTCAATAAGGAATACGGCACAATATAAACGTATTTTTCTCGTTATTCTTTTGAAATGAGGCTAAATTTAGCGGGACGGTAAGTAATTGCGCTAAGTACAACCCCGTTTCAAGCAGTTACTGTTTCCATATCTCCACCACTATACAAACCTTAACGGCGCAATTTTCGAAGTTGTTGGCTCAGTCGAGCGCAATCATGGTGGAGGGCAACGGCACCAGTAGCCAGCAGCAGCGGCTCATCCGCGTTTCCGAAGCTCAGCGCGCGCTGGTGCTCGCCTTATGGACGAACACACCCAGCTCGTCGCGAAAGCCATCGAGCTGCGGCACGGCGTCACCGACCGGCGGCGGCTGTGGCAAGAGCTCAGCGACGTGCTGAACCATGAAGTGCCTGCGCAGGAGTGGCAAGCTTGGTGGCGCAGGCTGGCGCACGAGACTCGCCGTGACACCGCCGCCAACAGAGAGGCACAAACGTGAGTGAGCGTCGAAAGGCGCGGGCGATTTGTTCTTTGACATTAGTGTATATTTTTAGGGGCACTGGAAGGGGTTGGCTGCCTGGCTTCCGTGGCCGGGTTCTAAAGTTGACTGGGATGACCCGCTTCAGTGGCGTCTTTGGTCTCACCTATCTACAGGTAAGCACTCTGCCGCCGCAGTATTACGGGTTACTGAGCGGTGCCATGACAGAGTTTGATATCTGAAGGGGTGCCTTTAGCGGAACCTTGTTAAACGGGAATATAGCGCAGGAAAAAGTTCAAAAGTGGGTAGGTTAATTAACTAAAATCTCAGTTTGCAGCCCTTTAAGTACGAGGGGTATTAAATTATCATAAAACATGCAATGCCTGCGGGCAAGTGCATGCACTAAAATGGTAATACATGATATCAATGACCACTGAATAGCTGCAGAACATTTCCGCAGATGTTTAGTACGTAAGTTTGCAAAATAGCCAGAGTCACGAATACCCACTTTCTGAAAGATCATGCTTACTACACTTTCCAGCAGGCGGATGTTCCCACTGCTGCGGTGGAAATGGATGTGGAGGCCACTGAAGCGGCTGAAGATGGTAGTGACACAGTAACACGCAAGTATCTGAGAACTTTGTGCTTTATTGAGTGCAGGACCGGAACCTTGAGCAGGGCGACAAGGTGCTCAAGGTGAGTAGACCCTTTGTTCACATTTTACATAAGGGGCATAAGCATTCTCCATGCTCTATTATGATGACTGAAACCAACTTGGGCTGTAAACAAGAACCATGCATTGTATTGGGGGCATGGTATCGGGTATCTGCAATGATAAACTGCCGGGCAAAAGGTTGGTTAGCCCTGAAAAGGGCTCTTTCATGGTGAGAGATGCCTTTGAGGACATTAATAAAGAGTAGTTTCAACAAATGTTTGTTGGTCCGCACGAGGAGGGCATAGCTTGTACACAAAGTTTCCCATTTTCAAAGGATGCCATCAGGCCAGTTGATCTTCAACTGAGGAGAAATTGTTTAGCCCGTTGCAATTCTTGGCAACAGCAGCAGCAGCTTCCAGCCACGAGATGGTTAAGGGTTTACCGGCAGCTCACTTAAACATTTACACCATGATTATTCATCGCAGGTGCTGTGGGAGATGAAAAAATCAACCACCCGCATCGCTACTGCAGCACGGCGTGTGGCAGCGGCACAGGAGAAGGCGGCAGTGGTGCAGGAGGGCACTGGCCATGGCTGAGGGCTTTCTGCGAGAAAGGGATACGTAGTTTAGTTTAATTTTTCGTCATGTGTTCAATGTTTTTTCTTGTCATCATTCATTATAGATTTGTCGGTTTCAATGTGTTTAGGTGCTGCTGTTCATGTTCAATTTTATACGCTTCGGGAGACATATACATAGTTTAGTTTGTTTTTCGCCATGTTTTCAACTTTTTATCATTCATAAATCTTTTAGTGTTTTTCATATGTTTACGTGTTGCTGTTCATGTTCTATTTTATACGTTTTTGTTTGCATTTAGTACATAATACAAGATTTAAGTTAGCATTTACATTGTACAAGGAGTGCAGCATTTTTTATGTTTGATATATGCATTTCTCAATGTATGTTCGAGCTGTTCCAGTGGCAGTGTTTTTTCCCCACATTTCAAAGGTGTCTTGTCATTCACGCGGAGACCACGAGTGTATAGTTGACATTTTCTGTTAATGTTTCTGTGATATTTGTATTGTCCCACTGTGTTTTCTAGCTCACTGTGTTTTTTATGCAGCATTACCACATAGTGTATTATAGTGATATCTTTTTGCATCACACGGTTTTGCAGTTCACTGTGATATTTTCGTTTCAGCACAATGAGGCTAATGAGCACAATGAGACCTACACTCTGAGTGTTTTTTGAGAGCACTAAGCTAGTATGTGTTCATGCTGCACAGTTTCACAAATGAGAATGTCATCATCGCAGCAACATGCCAGTGATTGATTTCATCTAGTTTTCATCGTAAACGACTCGTTGCGGGAATAAATTTTGAACGTGGTATGGTTTGGGAGTCGGGAGACGGCTGAGCAAATTATTCATGCTGTATGTTATCAAAACAACTCGCCTGTTGTTTGTCGTCTTGATTTGCGTATTTTTAGCATTGCAGCATGACTGCAATCGAGAATTCAAATTAAATGTTATTTTAACATTCACACAATATTTAGGACAATGAGCAAAAAACCAGCTCAACTTGACGAGCACAATTTCTCGTCAAGCCTGGCGTTCACAATTGAATGCTTGAAGTCAGTCACTATGAGAAGATATGAACTTATGTATTATGTGTTCATACAACATGTTACTAATGGAATCGCGATTTTTTTGCGTTCTGGGGAAAGAAATTTTGAGGCGTTGCTGCATTGTTCGCACAATTTTGTGATAGCAACATTCAGCAGAGAGTGCCGCTCATATATGCTTGCTCCAATTTAGTCTGTTGTGACTGTGATCACTAATATGGAAAAGGGTGTTTCTGTTGCATATTGCATGTGCCATTTAAAGAAAATGCAGCATTTCGACATTGCCACCTTGCTTCATATTGAAGCACAAGTAAGTACTTTGTGTAATCAAGTGTGGCAAGCACAGCCTTGTCATGACTAGATGCACTAGAATCAGTGTAAATAAATTATGTGTTGGATATAAAACATGAAAACTCACCGTTCCTGTGTACTTCAAAAAGGCCCAAGACAGCGCTGCGCTGCTGAAGTCTCTGAGCAGCACGTTGCGTGGTGTGAGCATATGGCTCCCCCTTGGTTTGCCATCGTAATCCTCAGCTGATGGCACTTCCACAACATACTCGTCGAAGGTCCAGTCGCCTGCATGCAACGCAATGCTGTGGAGAGCAAAGCAAGCCTACATAATTTGCGCTGCCCGATCGGGGTTGTAGAGCATCGTCCGAAAGTGCTGCAAGGAGCGGAACTTGCTCTTCAACACGGCGATACACCTTTACACAACATTGTGCACGGATGCGTGCTCCTTGTTGTATCGGCCTTCTTAAGTGTTGCACGGTTGACTGCCAAGGACTGGAATTAGGAGCCATGGCTTGAGGGGATAGCCAGCGTCTCCTGCAATGTAGGCATAAAAGCTGAGTGCTCTGCCCAGATAGTACACAATAATACTTACCAGGCAGATATTCGCCAGGCTGCAGATGTGCAGCTAGGCGTGCACGCCGTGGGTTGTGTTCCCACACCCAGGAGTCATGGCACGAATCTGGGAATCATGGGTCCATGACAATTATGCGCAGCCACGCTTTGCACACCTGCGATGAGGAGCGATATAAATTAGTACTGCATTTACACTCAGAATAAATCCATTTTTTACGCATATGCAAGAAACAATGCGTACTAGTACAGTCATTCGTACAAGGAGCTTCACTTAGAAGGAAACACAGGGTGTAGCACACTGAGGAGGGGGGAGGGTGGGGGCAACGACCCCACCTCTGCTGTACACATGGCTACGACTTCCACTGAATGATCGATAAGTGAAAACCTACGCGTTGCTCCTGGGAAAGAACACTCGTAAATACCAAAGCCAGCTCGTGCAATTGTGATTGTAAGCACTTTCACGTTGGAAATACTTCCCTGTCATGTATATATTTCTGCTACGTCTGCTGCCTATATTACCAATTACCTCTAAAATGCACAACTCAATTGCGCATTCATGCCAGTGCAAAAACGGCAACTGGCTCACGCACAAAACACTTGCCACTTAATATTATTGAGGCCTTGCGAACCACCATCTAGCTCGCACCCAATTCACTGCAGGTTCTTTTTCATTCGTTGCATTATTAATTTTTCCAGCTTTGGCGTCACAACTGAACAATTGCTCTGAAGGGCGAGTAATAAAGGATCCTAACGGTACTAACGATCATGACGTTTAGGACATAATAGCCCCTTCTGAACATGAAGCTCGCCGTGTCGGCCAGTCTGAATCTCTCTGGCTTGCGAATGGTGACCAACGTGCCATCGGCACACGCCAGCACCCCTGGGATGCAACCGCGTAGCACAAACGCCGCCTTTGCCTCATCCTTAGCAGCTGTTGTCAGTGGGAAGTCCGCCACCCTTTTTCTGGCAGCCAGGGTAATGATCGCCTCCGTCACCTCGTGGATGGTGTTGCTCACCGCCAGCTGAGACATGCCAATGTGTTCCTCGCGACCAATGATCTTTTAGAAGCTACTGGTGGCGAAAAATTGCAGCGCGCACAACACCTTTCTTTCTGTGGAAAGGCCACTGGCTCGCTGGCATCCGATGATAGGTCAAGTTCGTCGCACAAGCTACGCACTGTTCGTTTGGACAGGCGAAAACATTTCCGGAACTCTTCTTCGCTGAACTCTTCAAATGCATCTTTCACCTCGCGTCGTAGTCTCTGCTCGGTTAAAGCTACCGCACAGGCAAGACGAAGTACCGTGTCAGTGGAAAACGCCATGTTGTCTAAGTGCCCCCGATGCCGAAAAGTCGCGAATCCCTTCGATTTCAACCCAATCCAGGCCACCTTGCAGCCATTTCAATCCATCCGGTTGCTTCCGGACGGTCTCTCCGACCGTTCTATCGCCTTTCTCCGAAAAACGGAGAAAAACAGTCACGTGACACCCCAGCCCACGTCACTCATAACGTCACAGCATTCGTCACAGCTTGTATGGGCCAATCGCGTGCGACTCAAAGGAAGAGACCGCCTTTGTCCGGATTTGGAATTTGTATATAATTGCACCACAGTTATATGCGATACAGCTTACCCGTGCATTGCGGTATCCGAAGAACAAACTGTGCGTCCCCCAGTCGATCCAAGCCCAAGCACTGCGATATGCCTTGGTCTCTTGAGATGCGCGTTTACAGCAGCGACAGTAATCATTGCACGTGATTATCCAGTCAACGCATACATCTGCATAGACGCTTTGAGAATGCACCAAATACATATCGCTCGGCTTCCATCACATCACCTCGCCTCACTTCGAACTTCTAGGCCACACTCAGCGTTCAGCGCAACTGTCGCTCAGCATTGTGCAGTGCTTCCATTGCACTTCACGCATGCAGCACGGCCGCCGATACCATTGTGGGACTTACACCCACTCAAAGCCTTTCTTACAATTCCTGGCATCCAAAATAAGAAAAATTCGTCGCATCTTGCCCTGGAAGAGGCTACATTACTCTTCCTGCAAGAGAAGCACAACGGACGCTTTCACAATTACACGAATAGCTCGGTGTCTTCAGTAAGCTCAGCACGGCCGGTGATTATTCCCGCGAGGCACATCACAATTAAATTCATAATTGTATTTGACGTCATCGACAGCTGCAGAACTCGCCGCCATTTGTGCATCTCTGGAGTTTATAGTTGAAGAACCTTTGGGAACTTGGTCTATCTTCTCGGACCCGAAGGCAGCTCTTCAATGTCTTATGTCACCCTTTCGCCATGGACCTGATGAACAGTTAGTAGCTGAAATAAGGCTTCTTCATCACCAAGCGATCGAGAAACAGCACAGCATAGTGTATCAGTGGATACCAGGTCATTGCGGTGTACAAGGATGACTGCGCAGATGAGGCCGCTAGATCTGCATACGACGGTACCCAATACACAGCTATCCCGTTCTCAAGAACCGACGCAGCTACATGACTTCGTTCGCTTGCACGTGATCACACACTGGTACAGTGGAACTTAACAGACTTCACAAACGTGGGCCTTCATAACTTGGATTCCGATATGCAGCTTCGTCTTCCCTCAGGGATATCTCGAGCTGAGAGGACTCTTCTATGGCGCCTGTGGCTTGGAGTGGCCTTCACAAATGCATACTTCTATCTCATCGGAATCGCCAGCTCTTCTACATGCGCTTACTGCAGCGACGAAGAAACCTTCGCGCACCTTCTATGTGATAGCAACCATTTCAACGCGCCAAGGCAAGAACTGACTTCAGCTCTGGATAGACAGGATGAACGGCCTTTGTCTGAACAAAGGATTCTAGGTCATTGGCCGAGCCCATCATCAACCCAAAAGGCTTTGAAAGCTTTGCTGCGCTTTTTGCGCACAACTGGTCTCAGATAAAGACTTAAGTGTCTTATACTCTTTGATGTTGCCTTTTCTCTGCCGCTAGTTATTTTTAATTCCTCTCTCTCTCTTCGCAACATTTTTTTATCAACTTCAATTCCACTCACCCATTTCCCCAGCACAGGGTAGCCAGCCCGTCTAGGAACTGGCTAGTCTTACTGTCGTTCCGCCTAAACTTTCCTCCTCCTCCCCTTTCTTTTGCAGTGGGGGGATTCTACGTTATTGCTAGCCTTTGGGCTTCGCGGGAACGACTCTGTTGTAAATACCGGGTGTACAAAGGTCGCTGCAATCGTTGCACAGCCACCGTTTGCAAAAAAGGCACGCTTTTCAAACACAGCAAAATAACAACAGAGACGCTTATTCGCGTTCATATGTACCTGTGAATACGTTTCGTTCGTCATTTGTGCATGAGAAACGCGGGGCGCGTTTCAATCTGCTTTGGATCCTGTGCGTGACCTTGCAGTTTGTTGCTATTGCATTCATTGCTTCGCTTTTGCAGCAAAGCTATGGCTTTTTCATTAAACTTCACACTCCCACACTACCAGAGAAAACGTGGCTGAATGAAAAATCAATATACTGCCCTGTACAGTACATAGTAACCTCTGCAACCAACCTGAGATGATAGAGCATTGTTTCATTCATCGTGGTGGTGCATTTCATTTTTAGGACATACTAAAAAGAATAATCAAAAAAGAACTTTTACCCCAACTCATGGTATTGGGTTCTTCTGTTTTAAATATAACCTGTCCGAAAATACTCCATAAGATCTGTTTATGTTCTGAGACTTTATTTATTATTAAATAGTCGCATGATTGATATACACGTCAAGCCACCATGGCCGACCAGATTCGCCTTCCGAGAAGCGCTGACAATACTCTTTTTTATTTTTATCTCTTCTGTAGTTACGCGGTAACGTCTCGTTGTCTTTCTCTGTGCAAATATATTAATTCCCAATCAACAACTAGACGAAGCATCTGTCTTATTCAGTCAGAACACTCGCGTAGAACACTAATGGGAACTGCTACTGGTAGGCATCGCACGTATCTCTAGAAATATGCAGCACATCACAAAGCGAGACATCGAAACCCTTAAAAGCTCAAATATTGCACGCCCGACATTCACATGGCCATTGCTTCGAAATAGATCAGATGGTTAGATTAGTATCTGTCACAGTTATGTGGGCACTAAATCGTATAGAGTTCATTTTGTCTCAGCTGAACGAGTATCCTAGAGGTGATACACGTTCTGCCACGCAGTGTGTAGAAAATAAAGTAAAGCGCTCCGCATTACAGTGATAAATCGGTTAACAATACACCAATACTATACAATCGAATGGCTCGATTGGTGTACAGTGACCCCCAATCATTGGCGAAAATAAATAGATCTGGCCAGAAACGATGCGATTATCTTGCGATGAGAGCAATTGAGGGGGCGCTGACGTAGTTGAGAGCTTCTGTTGGAAAAAAACTGGCGTCAACTACCTCACGTACATTCTTATCAATGGTAATTCAATTCAATTTCATTTTTCACTATATACATGCTGGCTGGCTTCATTGGGTTAAACGTTACAGAAGTAGCTTGTCGGGACCCAACGACCAGAGTACTATGCTAAACATAGCAGTAGCGAAAACTAGTACGGTGCAGTAACGAGCAAACCAACAAGTCAAACAATTCAAATAGAATGTCTTAGGTACATAAGTACATATTGTAGTGGGGAATTCACAAGACACTGACTAGTGGGACCATCTCTCAGTGCGAAGTGCCAACGACATAGACGTGCAACGTGACCTAGAATTCCGCAAAAGTAACGTATGGGCTGGTTGTCCGCAGTGCGCCAAGGATTTCCGGCGTGCTGCTGTGTAGCTGGAAACGGCGTGGTGGAAGGTCTCACAGGTTGTGGCGTATACAATGGCAGACAAGGTGGGGGCATTGCCGCGACGGCCGCATAAGTCAGTGGCGCGGCAACAGGTGTTGGTGGAGAGGCAGACGTAGGTAATGGCAACGCCTCGGAGATCTGCTCCTGAATAGCCGGTCTGATTGTCGGCGTTAGGCGGCTCGTTGGTGCTTCGGTGGTCGGCAGATACAAGACATACGAAAGATGTCATGCGACCTTTTCGCGTACATATTCTTTTATCTGCTCCAGCAGGGTGCTGTCACCACCGACGGCCAGGGCAGCGAGAGAGTCGTCTGCTGTCGTCGACCTCCGAACTGATGCACGTTGTTTGCGAATCTCTTCCAAGCTCTGGCACAAGGTCACAAGTTCGGATACGGTACTTGGGCCCTTTGCCAGCAACATTTGAAAGCCATCATCGTCTATTCCTTTCAAGATATGCCTGATCTTGTTTTGTTCGGTCATCTCAGGTTTAAAGCGCCGGCACAAATCTACTTCCCACTCGCCTTCCCTTCAACAAGTCGTCGTTCTGTATCACCTATGCGTCGACGACCTACCTCCATTGAGACAGAAAACTAACTGCCGCAGCTTCGGAGGCACAAGCTACGTCATCGTCTAGTCGTTTATGTTCTCACCTGTCTCTCGCCAATCTTATCGACGTAATCGTCGAAGGTGTCCGAACACTTGCACTCATCGATACCGGTGCCACGATGTCTGTGATTAGTCAAAGACTCTGCCGCTCTCTTTGTAAAGTGACGATGCTTTTTTCCCGTGGTTTCTCTTAGCACTGCGAGCGCCCAACAAATTGAGCCCGTCGTGGCTAGTAGAGCAAAAGTGGTTCTTCGAGACGTGTTGTACATCATTAAATTTCACATGTTGGCGTCATGTTCCCACGATGTCATCCTAGGATGGGATTTCTTATCACGTCGTCACACCGTCGTAGACTGCGCTCGGGCCGAAGTGGAGCTGTTACCGTTTCGTGATGCGCCTTCTGTTGATGCGGCCGTATCTAGTGTGGCTAACCTTGTCGTTGTGACGGACGTAGACCTTCCGCCTTTCAGCGCCCAGTGAGTCCTTGCCTGCTGCGCTTCACTTTCTGACACTACCATCCTATTCACGCCATCTGACATATTCGGTAGCCGCCACCACACATCGCTGCCATTCGCCGTTCTTGCGCTTTGTCAAGACACTACCGGAATACTTATTTCCAATCCCAACTCGTGCCCCCTCAGTTTGCGCCACAACAATACGCTGGGCCACAATCAGCTTGTCGATGAAGGTACTATCGTGCCTGCCAATTTCTTCGACACCAAGCCGAATATGGAGCTGAACGCGTTGGTTACTCACTGTGCCTCGAACAGCGTGTCGTCCGATGCATTTCACTGTTCTATTGACAGCCATCTCGCCCCGGCTCAACGAGAGCAGCTTGTTATTCTGTTGCATGAATTCAGGCGTTCGTTTGACTTTCCCCAAGTGGTGCTAGGAAGAACGAAGACCGTTGTGCCCACAATTGACACAGGAAAATGTACTCCTTTGTGCCAGCGCCCCTATCGTGGGTCCCCGGCGGAGCGTCGCGTAATTGCAGAACAAGTAGACGACATGCTACAGCGTGGAGTCATCAAGCCTTCTTGTAGTCCTTGGTCTTCACCAGTTGTACTCGTCAAAAAAAAGTATGCTTCGATCCGGTTCTGCGTAGACACAGGCGCCTAAACAACATTACGAGGAAAGATGTTTACCCTCTTCCCCGCATAGACGACGCTCTCGATTGTCTCCAAGGTGCAGAAGTCTTTTCCTCGCTTGACCTTCGCTCAGGTTATTGGCAGGTCCTAATGGCTGAGTCTGATCGTCCAAAAACGGCGTTCGTCACACCGGATGGTCTCTATGAATTTACCGAAAGGCTATTCGGACTCTGCAATGCGCCCGCCACATTGCTGCAAATGATGGACAGCATTTTACGCGGTCTCAAATGGAACATATGCTTGTGCTATCTTGATGACGTCGTGGTCTTTTCACCCGATATCACTTCACATCTCCCTCGTCTGCGTAAGGTTCTACAGTGCCTTACAAACGCCAATGTTCAGCTTAACCAGAAAAAAATGTCACTTCGGGGCTAAACAATTTACCATACTTGGTCATGTAGTCTCGAAAGCCGGCATCCTTCCCGCCCTGACAAGCTTTGTGCTGTTGCCAAATTTCCTAAGCCGACTACAGTTAAAGAACTACGGAGCTTTTAGGGCCTGTGCTCCTATTTTCGTCGGTTTGACCGGAACTTTGCTTCCATCATCGCCCCGCTCACCAAACTCCTTGCTGGCCCTGCAGATCTTTCGAATTGGACCGCAGCTTGTGACGAATCCTTCGCAACACTGCGCCAACCCCTTACCTCACCACCAGTCCTGCGTCATTACGACGCTACTACACCAACCGAAGTACACACGGATGCAAGTGGCGTCAGCCTTGGTGCAGTAATGGCGCAACGCAAATTAGGTTTTACGGAGTATGTGGTCACCTATGCCGGCCGCGCCGTCAGTAAGGCAGAAACGAACTATTCTGTTGCGGAAAAAGAGTGCCTAGCGATTGTGTGGGCGTTAAACAAGTTTCGTCCCTATTTGTACGGCCAAACTTTTGACGCGGTAACTGACCATCACGCACTCTGTTGGTTGGCTTCACTGAAAGATCCTTCTGGTCGCATCGGACGTTGGGCACTGGGCCTCCAGGAATTCGACATACATGTCGTCTACCGATCGGGGCGAAAGCACTTTGACGCAGATGCGCTTTCACGATCACCTGTGAAATCCGATACGGAAATACCAGGCCTTGACCTTCCCCTCTCTGCTGTAAGCGTCACAAACATGCCATTCGAACTGCAGAAGGACCCTTGGATTGTCTCGCTCTTGAACATGCTTTCTGACGCATTACTTCCGGTTACCCGCGTGCTATTCGCCTTCAAGCAACTCATTTCGCCATACGAAAGGGCCTGTTATACCATCGAAACTATCAAGTGGTGGGTCGTAAATGGCTGCTAGTCATATTCAGCCATATGCGGTCTGATATTTGCGAATATTTTCATGTTGAACCGCAACACGCACACGCCGGTGCGCTGAAGACGTATGAGCGGATCCGCCAACGTTACTACTGGCGGGGTATGTACACGTTTGTACGCACACATTCACTCATGTTCCCTGTGTCAGCAGCGCCAGACATTTCCCCATTCACCCGGTCAACTGCAGCCTCTACCATGTCCTGCACGCCCTTTGACCATGTTGGGATTGACCTATACGACCCGCTACCGTGCTCTGTTGGTGGTAATCGATGGGTGACTGTGGCTGCCGACCACCTGACAAGGTACGCCGAAACGGCAGCGCTACCTTCGGCTGGTGCTCGGGACGTTGCAACCTTCATCTTGCATCGGTTTGTTCTTCGTCATGGTGCACCACGGGAGCTCCTGAGTGACAGGGGCCGCGTATTTTTGTCCGAAGCTCTGCAGCAGCTCTTACATTCATGCCGTATGGTACACCGCACATCAACAGCCTACCACCCTCAGACGAACGGCCTAACGGAACGTTTCAATAGAACTCTGGGAGACATGGTCGCTATGTATATTGATGCCGGCCACTCCAATTAGGACGTTGTTCTTCTTTTCGTGACGTTTTCCTACAATACGGCGATTCATTCAACAACAGTCTGTCCCTCGTAGCCGTAGTAGTAGTGTGTAACGAGTATTACATTTTGACCTCCTAGGTAGTGCCGGTGAGAGGTTTCTTCTGTGCGTTGTTGAACAATAAAAGATAGTGTATAATGTACATAGCAAAAACTGCTAAGAAGGAGTGAGAGACAGGAGAATTCGACTTTCAGTTAACGCGCACGCTGCAAATTTTTTATTGTACAACAACGAACAGGAGACAAGAAAGGGTTGCTACGTTACACTCGCTGGGCTTAACCTCCTAGGCTTTAGAAAGGTAAAGCGAGCGTTGGGCCGCAGTGCCACGAATACAGTGAACTAGTATGTACCATGAACTCATGGTGGTTAAAAGTGGGAAGTAGACACAAAGCGCAAGCCGTAAGAAAGTGTGCGTGTGCCTCCTCTCGTTCAGTCCTTGGAATGTCCGCTGGATGGCGGTGCTTCTATATGAGGAATATATGATAAAAAGAGGCGAGATGGTGGTACTTGAAGTGTTGAATAGGTGGACAAATGGACACACAGACAGATGCATGAACGAACGCACGGATGGCTGGACAGTCGGATGGACCCATGGACCGACGCAGAAGTGGATGCATGGGCGAAAGCAGGAACGGACGCACAGATGAACGTGCGGACGCATGAACAGAGGCACGCACGGACGGCCGGATGGACGCACGGGCGGCCACACAGACGCACGCATGGAGGGACGGAAGCAAGAACGAATGGGCGGACGAATGCTTCGACCCACTATCCATCATTCACTCCGTGGATATGCTGCCATTTTTTCGTTTATATGTTCGTGACCCATGCAGCACACTCGACACAATTCTGCCATACAATCCTGATGCCTCCGAGTTGAGCCCAGTTTCTGAAATGGCAGAACATGCCGAAGAGTTTCGTCAGCTTGAACGGTCCTTCAGAGCCGATAATCGAGCCCCCCAAAAATTTCGCCACGACCGTGATCTTGTTCAGGACACTTTCCCCGTCGGTTTACTCGTGTGGCTCCGACTGCATTTCCAACGTTCTGGACTGACTGCCAAGTTTGCACCGAAGTATACTGGCCCTTACCGCGGCATACAGCACCCTTCTTCTGTCACCTATGTGATTTAACCACTCAAGCCGTCCACGGACAAGCACCGCCTTGGTCGTGAGACGGTCCACGTCAGTCACCTCAAGTCCTGCTACGACCCTCCTGTTCATTTGTCACCTTGAGTCGCCAGCATGGCTCGTATTCGTCACCGGGGTATTGGTAGTGGGGAATTCTGAAGGCACTGACTAGTGGGACCATCTCTGAGTGCGAAGAGCGAGCGTGTGCACGAGCTGTAGACGCTGGACTGCTTGAACATTTCTGTCCGTACCGGCTGCCTGCATACTACCTGGCGTCGCTATTAAACTCCCTTGCAATATACTAATAGTTGCATATATTTACAGCCCGACAACTGCACAAAAAAGTGAAAATAAAATAAGTGCATGTCCACAAAATCCTGAAAAAAATGTTATGCACAATAAAACACCTATACACCTTAAGCAATCAAACAAAATGGTAACAATACAAATTATTGACACCGTGATACTGAAGAAATACTAGCTATTTAGAACAAAATCAAACACATGTCACATATTGCATAACGCAGCGCGGAATTTATGTAATCGCAATAACTACGGTAACCAAAACGTCATAATTTACAGACAATGCTAGTGCGAAGAATTTCGCTGCATATGACATTACAAGTGACCAAAATATAAACGCGTCCTACAAGTCTCTTTTTAAAGCCACACATTCTATAAATAGACGCAGACAACCACAATCGGTGCAATGCACTCCCATGTACCCGTCGTGGTCATAGTTTGAAACGCTGTCTGTGCTCCGTTAGCTTGCCCTTCGAGCATCTGCCTCCTTGCCCGATGTGAACTGTACCGCACGAGTCTGGGAAGCGATAAACACATTGAGCACAGGTCACAAAAGGGCGCTTGGGCTTCTTCGAACATCCTCAGAATTAGTTGCGTAAAGTGTTGGTGATGCGATATTTTGAACCCCGGGCCACGTACCTACGATTTAAAGACGTGCGTTGCGAGCACGCGGCGGCCCAGATACGTTAGCCAGACAAAGCTTGCATAATCTGGTAAAAGAAGAGGATATAAAGGGAAGTAAGAATAAGGATGCGAGAAAGTAGGAGGAGAGAAGAAGCACAGAAAAAGAAGAGAAAAAAACGCCAGAAGGACAGAAAGATGCAAGGAGGGCAAGAAATAAAAAGATAAAGACGCAAAACACACATAGAGGGTAAGCTTAGCTATCTAATTAGAGGAAGGAAAAAGGAAAAGTGAGAGATTACAAGTATTGCTAAGCTAGGACAAGCTAAGTGTCAGGCAGTTCTGCAGTGATTCAGCATTGCACAACCTATTGGACCCTGCACTAATTTGAAAGAATACGCTAGGACCCTGGTTCTCAAGCCTGTTGGGCCCAGAGAATCCCGCCAAGTACTATTAAATACAAAAGAACCCCACCCCCTTTTTTCATTCACGCACTTTTAAGTTATTCATTCACGCACTTTTAAGTTTTAATGATGATGATGATGATGATGATGATGTTCACTGTTTCATCATCATCATCATCATCATCATTATCATCACCATCAGCCTGACTACGTCCACGGCAGCACAAAGGCCTCTCCCATGTTCCGCCAGTTAACCCGGTCCTGTGCTTCCTGCTGCCAATTTATACCCGTGAACTTCTTAATCTCATCTGCCCACCTAACCTTCTGTCTCCTCCTAACTCGCTTGCCTTCTCTGGGAATCCAGTTAGTTACCCTAATGACCAGCCGTGATCCTGTTTACGCGCTACATGACCTACCCATGTCAATTTTCTCTTCTTGATTCACTATGATATCCTTTACCCCCGTTTGTTCCCTAATATACTCTGCTGTCTTCTTGTCTCTTACAGAAACAAGAAGGTTACACCTGCCATTTTTCTTTCCTTTGCTCGTTGCGTCATCCTCAATTTAGGTGGAACCTTTTTTGTAAGTCTCCTGGTTTCCTCTTCATAGCCAAGTACCGGCAAGATACAGCTGTTATGTACCTTCCTCTTGAGGGATAGTGGCAATCTACCTGTCATAATTTGAGAGTGCTTGCCAAATGTGCCCCACCTCATTGCTATTCTTCTAGTTACTTCAAACTCGTGGTTTGGATCCGCGGTTATTACCTGTCCTAAGTAGACATAGTATTTTACAACTTGAAGTGCACTATTACCTATCTCGAAGCGCTGCTCTCTTCCGAGGTTGTTGTACATTACTTTCGTTTTCCGCAGATTAATTTTAAGACCCACCTTTCTGCTTTCCTCGTTTAACTCCGTAATCATGAGTTGCGATTCGTCCCCTGAGTTACTCAGCAATTCAATGTCATCGGTGAAGCGCAGGTTACTAAGGTACTCTCCATTAACTCTTATCCCTAACTGTTCCCACTTAAGGCTTCTGAAAACCTCCTGGAAGCACGCGGTAAATAGCATTGGCAAGATTGTGTCCCCCTGCCTTACACCCTTCTTGATTGGTATTCTGTTGCTTTCATTATGAAGCACTATGGTAGCAGTTGATCCCCTGTAGATTTCTTCCAGAATGTTTATATATACTTCATCCACGCCCTGATTCCGCAGTGTCTGCATGACGGCTGATATTTCTACTGAATCAAACGCCTTCTCGTAATCTATGAAGGCTATGTATAGTGGTTTCTTATATTTTGAGCATTTCTCTATTACCTGATTGATAGTATGAATGTGGTCGATTGTAGAGTAGCCTGTTCGAAATCCTGCTTGTTCCTTTGGTTGATTGAATTCTAATGTTTTCTTTACTCTGTTAGCAATAACCTTTGTAAATAGCTTGTATACTACAAAGAGCAAGCTGATCGGCCTGTAGTTTTTCAAGTCTTTCTCATCTCCTTTCTTATGTATTAAGATGGTGTTAGCATTCTTCCAGGACTCTGGTACTCTTCCCGTCAGGAGGCACCTCGTAAACAGGGTGGCTAGTTTTTCTAACACAATCTGTCCTCCATCTTTCAGCAGATCTCATGTTACCTGATCCTCACCAGCAGCTTTGCCTCTTTGCATGCTCTCCAAAGCTTTCCTGACTTCTATCATTACTGGTGGGTGTTATCTGAGCTACTGCTAGTTCTTATATTATGGTCGTGGTTGTGCTGGCTACTGTACAGATCTCTGTAAAACTCTTCCGCTATTATAACTATTCTATCCATATTGGTAGTTATTTCACCTTCTTTGTCCCTTAGTGCATACGTCCGATTTTTCTCTACCTCGAGTTTCCTCTTCACTGCTTTGACGCTTCCTCCGTTTTTCAGAGCGTGTTCGATTCTCTCCTTGTTATTCCTTCTTACATCGCATACCTTACGCCTATTATTCTACTTCGAAAGCTCTGCTAGTTCTATTTTGTCTGTTATACTTGAGACTTTCCTCATTTTACACTTCTTAATGAGATTCTTCGTTTCCAGGGAAAGCTTGCCAGTGTCCTGTCTAACTACCCTGCCTCCAATTCCACTGCACACTCCGTAATGATACTCATCAGATTATCATGCATTGTATCTACGCTAAGATTCATCTCCTCACTAGGAGCCGAGTACTTGTTCTTAAGCGAGACTCCGAATTCCCGTACTTTCCCTCTCAGTGCTAGCTAATTGATTTGCTTCTTGCGTATTAGTTTCTGTCGTTCGTTCTTCAAGTCTAGGCGAATTCGAGACCATATTATTCTATGGTCACTGCATCGCACCTTGCCAACCACTTCCACATCCTGCACGATGCCTGGGTGATCACTCGTTATAATGTGTATTTCGTTGTTATTTTCGCCATTAGGGCTCCTCCATGTCCACTGGCGGTTTCCTCGTTTTCGGTAGAAGGTATTCAAAATCCGTAAGTGTTTGCGTTCTGCGAATTCTACTAGTAGCTCTCCTCTGGCGTTTCTAGTACCGATGCCATAATCTCCTACTGCCTAGTCTCTAGCCGCCTTCTTCCCTACCTTTGCATTAAAGTCTCTCATCAGTATAGTATACTGTGTTTTTACCTTACTCACTGACCAGAACTTACTGACCAGAACTTGGAGGATGTCATCAAAGAGGCAATGAGGGAAGCTTCCTGTCTCCTCCCGTTCACCGGCAAGCGCTCAGATTTCGACGTTGAACTGGAAAAACTGTGCGCGCTTCGCCGCAGGGCGGAAAGAAGATACAGGCGGACGAAAGCAATATGCGACTTGAGGCTGGCACGACGCATACAGAAAAAAGTCCAACGACGTTTAGACAAACTTGCACAGGAACGCTGGAAATCATTCTGCGATTCATTGGATCCCCGAAAGCCGTTGTCACGCATCTGGAGCACTATTCGTGGCCTGCGCTCGGCTCCCCAACAAAGACATCCTTTCATGGCTTTAGCCCTACATTCAGGCCACACCCAACTTGAAGTGGCAAATGAGTTTTGTACGCGAATCGCCGGTGTGTCCGCCTTGTCTGCTGGCACCATTAGGAGTGTTATCCCTGAACCCCGCATCTACGAAATGGACAATCTTTTCACTATAGAAGAACTTGACGCATCTTTGGCGGCTTCCCGACGATCATCTTCACCAGGACCCGATGGCATCACCTACGCCGCTCTAGCCAACCTTCAACAGGAGGCAAGGGGACAGTTGTTAAGCTATTACAACCACTCATGGCTGGCGGGCAATGTTCCCCAGGATTGGAAGATAAGTCGACTTGTGCCACTGCTCAAAGCAGGAAAGTCACCATTTGATCTGACATCATTTCGCCCTGTTGCCCTCGCAAGTTGCGTAGGAAAAGTCATGGAAAGGATGATACTTACACGCCTAGAATGGTACCTTGAGCGCTACAACGTATACCCAAACTGCATGACGGGTTTCCGGCGAGGTAGGTCATCTCTTGACAACGTGATTGATCTCACAACATTTATCCAGCAACAGAAGAGCCTCAAGCGCATACCACTGGCACTCTTCCTCGACGTCAAAGGGGCTTATGATAACGTAACACATAAAGCCATCCTAGACTCGTTGGAAGCTGTTGAAATCGGTGGTCGGATGTTCCAATGGATCCAGGATTATTTGACAAGAAGGTCCTTTTTTGTACAAACCTCAGATGGACCTACCACCAATTACTATATCTCCCGTGGCGTCCCTCAGGGCGCCGTATTAAGTCCCACTTTATTTAACCTCGTGATGGTAGGACTTCGTGAAATTTTGCCAAGTACCATCCTCATATCCATATATGCTGACGATATTTGTCTATGGACTTCGGCTGTAACTCGTCTACAAGTACGTGCAAGAGTCCAGCAGGCTGCCACCTTGACATGCTCATATCTCCGCAAGCAAGGTCTTTCCGTCTCAACGGAGAAATGTGCATTGGTTGCGTTTACCCGCAGAGCCATGACACAATACCCCGTTACCATCAATGGACAAAATATTCCATACCAGAAGAACCATCGCTTCCTGAGTGTGATTATTGACAGGGACCTTTCGTGGAGTGCCCACTGCAATTACCTGAAGAGAAGGCTGACTTCCATTGTCCATATAATGCGGTTCCTCTGCGGAAAATCTTGGGGCGCATCGATAAGGTCAATGATGCAGCTATACAGAGCACTGTTTCTGGGATTTTTGCGCTACAGCTTGCCGTTACTGGCAAGTACGTGCAAGACGAACATCCGCACTCTCGAAAGTCTGCAAGGACAAGCACTGCGCGTGTGCTTAGGATTGCCGCGATGCACCTCAACCTACGGGGCAATTATGATCGCAAGAGAGCATCCAATTCGAACATACATCACCACTGACAATTTGAGAGCCCACATAAGACACCTCTGCCGAGTTCCTGGTCACCATGTTGCAGTGTTGCCACTTCAAAGACCACACGCGATCTTTTCAAAGATTATTTCTGCCCATAGAGAATGCCTCCCTTTTGGCTTCACTCCCGCAACAAGACCAGCGTCACCCCCGTGGTGCCTACAACAACCACAGGTGTGCCTCACTATTCCGGGAATAACGAACAAGAGCCATCATTCAACAGTGGTCCTACGACAGGTGACATTGTCGCTACTCAACGAAAAATACGGCCAGAGGACCCACATTTACACCGATGGATCGGTCTCGGCTGACAGCTCCACAGGTGCTGTTGTCATCCCGGCGTACCAGGTCACTATAAAGCTCAAACTGTCGCATAGGACAACATCCACAGCAGCGGAGCTTGCCGCCTTACGTGCTGCTATACTTTATATCGCGGAAGCCCGACCTCAAAAATGGGCTGTGTTCTGTGACTCCAAGGCATCCCTTCAGAGCTTACAATCAGCTTTACGACAGCGGGAGCATCAACAGCTAGTGAATGAAATAAGAGAAGTGATTCACGAAGTTTTATCGAAAGGACATGACTTGGTGTTCCAGTGGTTACCGGGACATTGTGGTATTGTCGGTAATGACCTTGCTGATAATGCTGCCCGATCCGCCCACGCGGACGCCCAGACAACCCCAATTCCATTGTCGAGAACCGACGCTGCAAGGGGCCTTCACTCGTTCGCTAACAACATGTCGGAAACTTGGCTGAGTGACCCCAGTGTCAGGAACCGCCGCCTACACAAATTGGACCCATCGAAAAAGCTTCAAGTTCCATCGGACCTCTCCCGCCAGGATGCAACTTTACTGTGCCGCCTGTGGTTAGGAGTAGCTTTTACAAAGGCGTACTCCTTTCGCATAGGAATGGCGGATAGCTCCCGATGTGATTCGTGCGACACTGACGAGACAATAGAACATCTACTGTGTTCATGTGAACGTTTTGCGAGCGAACGCAATTTGCTACGCGAAACGTTGGAGACACTAGACAGTAGACCTCTTTCCGAAGAGAAGATACTTGGCTCATGGCTCTACGCGTCGCTGGCCAGCAAAGCGACGCGGGCACTGCTAAGTTTTCTGAAGACGACCGGACTACGCGACCGCTTATAAGCGTGCAATGGACAAGGTCCCACCAACATACACGTTGCCCTTCACTTCTCTCTCTCTTCTCCTTTAATCCCCTCACCCCTTCCCCCAGTGCAGGGTAGCAAACCGGACGTGCGTCTGGTTGACCTCCCTGCCTTTCATTTCTTCCCTTCCTCCTCCTCCTCCTCCTACCTTACTCATTGCTGATTCCACGTCTTCATAGAAGTTTCAACTGAAGCGTCATTATGGCTGGATGTAGGCGCGTAAGCCTGTATCACCTTCATCTTGTATCTGTTATTCAGTTTAATTACGATACCTACCACCCTTTCAATAAAACTATAGTGTTTCTCAATGTTGCCAGCTATGTTTCTGTGAATTAGGAGCCCCACCCCCAGTTTTCTTCTGTCAGCCAAGCGCTGATTGCAAACGACGTGCCCATTCTTTAGCGCCTTATATGCCTCATCTGTCCTCCTCACCTCACTGAACCCTATTGTATCCTATTTAACACCCTCTAGCTCCACGAATAGTACGGCTAGACTTCCCTCACTAGATAAGGCTCTAGCGTTAAGCGTTGCCAAGTTCAGGTTCCAATGGCGGTCTGTTCGGATACAGAGATTCTTAGCACCCCCTGCTGCATTGCAGATCTGACCACCGCCGTGGTCAGTTGCTTCGCAGCTGCTGGGGACTTAGGGCCGTGAGTTAATTGACGTATGCATGTTGGAGGTAGTGGCCAGACACTGCGCTAGGTTGGCCAATCCTTCTTTGGTGAGGGGAGTGCGCCACCGGCGGTGGTTACCGGTGAGGCCGCACCCCAGGCCCCTTAATGCAGTTCCATCACCACGCGGTTTTTTTAATCCGGTTAGGAGCTGCGCGGCACCGATATTTGAACCACGGATTTTTTGCATGCGAGGCGGATGCTCTAATGACTACGCCATCGCCGCTTCTTCATAACAGTAAGAGTGGTCTAAATAATCAACCTGGAACAACAGCAAGAGTGAGTGTTCTATCGCAGATTCAGCGCTGTGCCCCGGTGGAAGGTCACGGATGAGTGCTTTTATATAGCGTGTCCGGTTTGCTGAGAGCCGCATCGCGTGTGGAAGATCCGAGTGGCCAGGTTAAATGGAGGTGGTAGTCCAAAACCAGCATTGGTGGCCGACCGTCGTGACTGTCGGCATTTGTGTAGCATGACTCCGTGCTCGATGAATTCTTAGCCGCGCCAAGCAAGAGGACCACCTGGAACAATAGCAGTGTTCTATCGCAGAATCGGTGCTGTGCCCCGGCGAAAGGTCACGGTTGAGTGCTTTATATAGCGTGTCAGGTTTGCTGATAGCAGCATCACATGTCAAAGATCTGAGTGGCCAGGTGAAATTGTCGTGGTAGTCCCAAACCAGCATCGTTGGCCAACCGTCGGGACTGTCGGCATTTTTATTCATTCATTTATTTATTTATAATACCTCAAGAGCCCCAGTCAAGGGGTGATACATGAGGGGGTAGACAGTTCACAAACAGATAATTTGTTCGATGGCTTCTTTTGAATGGGCGATGCTGGAGTGGAGCACGACGTCAGCAGGGAGATTGTTCCATTCTATTGATGTTTGCACAAAAAATAGTGATGGGTAGTGACGGGGTGGCTAAACGGCTTTCGAATGGCTGATACGGCATGAAAGACAATGAGCTGGAACGATAACGTGGTTTAGGTGCAATGCATGATAAAATTTGTGATACAAACACAGTCTTGAAGCTTTGCGGCGCGAAGCTAAGTTAACCATGTTAGCATGAGATTTGAGCTCGGTGACGCTACTGTGATAGGAGTAGTCAGAATAAATGAGTCTGGCTGCGCGATTTTGGATGGATTCAAGTGTTTTAATAAGGGTAATTTGATGGGGATCCCAGATGGCACATTTGTATTCTAGCTTCGGGCCAACTAGTGTTAGATGGGTTAGAAGTTTAACAGAAGGTGGGGCTAGACGAAAGTCTCTTCGGAGATAGCCAAGAACGCGGTTTGAGTCATTAGTGATGTTCATTATGTGAAATGACCAGGTGAGATCTGAAGTCAGGGTGATACCGAGGTATTTACGTGAATTAGCTGCAGTAATTTCAGAATAAGACTGGAAGTATTCTTCGAAAGAATAAGATTGTCAGCGATGAGGTTTTCTTTGTGATATGGGACCTCAGCCAGTTTTCGCACCATGATTTAATCAAAGAAAGATCAAACTGTAGAATGACAGCGTAGCTTTCATTGTAAACATTACGATAATGACACAGTCGTCTGCGAATAGACGAACGTTAGAAGCGAAGTTACTGAGGAGGTCATTAATATACATTAGGAATATCAGAGGACCAAGCACACTACCTTGAGGTACGCCGGAAGTCACAGTGGATACACAGGAGCGTTGGTAGTTAGCACAAACGAACTGCTTATGGTTATTCAAGACGTCAAATATCCAATGAAAAGAAGACAATTAAGGGTAAGACGTAAAAGCTTCAAAAATAACCTATTATGGGGAAGTTTGTCGAAGGGTTTTTCGAAATCAATGAAAATGGCGTCTACAGGTATGTTAATATCCAGGCTAGAACTTAGGTCGTTAATGAACAGGGCGAGATTAGTGTGCTTTTTGAAAACCATGTTGGTTAGGGTGAAAGAAATGTGCTGAACGTAAGAAATGTACGATGTGGGAATAAATTATGTGTTCCATCAACTTAGAGCATACACTTGTGATCGAAATGGGGCGATAATTACTCGGTGAAGAAAAAGACCTTTTTCGGGAAGGGAAGAATCTTACTATGCTTTCAGTCCTCCGGCACCACTTCACATGAAATGGACTGCTGAAATATGTACGAAACGATAATGCTTGTTATAGGCTTAGTGTTTTTCAGTATTTTGGAATTAATGCCATCAATTCCCGCGGATGACGTCAGTTTCACTTCGTCGATTAGTTTTGCAATTCTGTATGAATCGAATGTAATGACTGGCATGACAAGATAATCAGGGAATGGGGAATCTGGAAGCAGGCTGCAAGATTCAGGTGTAAATACGGAAGAGCAGACCGATTTTAATACTTGAGAAATAATACGATCTGGAATTGGATCACCATGTTCATCGAGTAATGATAATGGTTTCGTAGGATTGGGGTTAATGGTTCTCCAAAATTTTTTAGGGGTATTGCGTAGCATATTAGGCAATGCAGAAGAGAAAAAAGAACGCTTAGCCTTCGCAGCAAGCGATTCAAATTCCTTTGCTGTTCTGCGGCATTTGTGCAGCATGGCTCCGTGCTCGATGAATTCTTAGCCGCGCTAAGCAAGAGGACCACCTGGAACAACAGAAAGGGTGAGTGTTCCATCGCAGAATCGGTGCTGTGCCCCTTGTTCTATCGCACAATTGATGCTGTACACCCGAGAGCTTGCCAGTAGTAGATCCTCACCTACAATAGGTGCATTCAAGAATGACAACTAATTCCACACACATGCCGCGACAGAATCATTTATTTGCGTGAAAAATGTCTAATCTTGGCCTGCTTTTTTTTTGAAAATGTTGAAGACGCTAGTCTCGATCTTATCAAGGCTGTCTAGGTGTGACAGCCCGGTTCCCTCCATGTGACCGATACAACGGCGAATGATGCCGAACGCTGCCGCCACTTCAGCGGCGGAGTACGCGCGTGTAGCCAGCGCCTCGTCCGGACGATCTTCCTCGTCCCATGAGCTGTCGGCCTGGACACCAGCTGTCAGCCACTTAGTCGTCCGCAGACACTTTGTGGGGAACTGCTGCTGGGAAGCGCGACGACAACTTGCGAAGCGTGTCTTCTATGCACTCGTCATCGTCTCTATCGGTTTCCGCAAGTTCTGCCATCTCCTAGCCTGCCTTGAGGAAGCAGTACCACTGTGTTAGTCTTCAAGTCTCGCCAGGCATTGGGCAGGAGTAAAATTCGCGGAGATTTCCAGCCATTCCTTCGTCTTCCACTGCAGAGTGTCCTGGCTGCTGACAGCTTTGCTTTGGCCAGAATTGCTTTCGCCAACAATGTTATAGCGCTGCTTAAATTGGTGAAGCAACCCGCTGTGGTCGGTGAAGTTGTTTCACCGAGTGCAGCTGCAAACCATTTGGCCTTGGCAATTAGCATCGGGCCATCTACCGGAATGTTCTTCTCGCCACTTCTGAAAACCAGACTTAGAGTGAATTTTCTACATTCCCGTTGGCAGAAGCGTGCGCGTGACAGGCTTTCGACGTTCGCTGCTCCGCTGCCTTTGCCGTGATATCTGCCTTGTTTTTCAACAATGTACTCAGAGTGCTCCGTGGCATCCCGAAGCCGTCCGTGATGATCTAACATTTCTCGCCCGCCTAAACACGCTCAATGGCCTTCATTTTTGTCGCAAAGTGAAGGGTCTCGCGCCTATTGACGCTGGCCATAGAAGTCGACAATTCAAGGAGTCCGCAACGGCTATGCACACCACGCACACAAAAAGAAATGCTTCTCATGTGTTGGTACGTAGGCGACGCGTCAGTGGAATCAACAAAGTGCTTGTGAGGCGATGGCCACCTGTTCACTGTTTACACATGTGCAATAAGTTCAAAGGAAGCTTATATTCAAATTTCGTTCACTTACGTGCAGCAAAACTACCTTTCGTTGCACCAACAAATGGGTGCAACCAATGGAAGGTAATCAGATCAGTCGCGAAATCACGCCACGTAAGTGTTTTGGCAAGTCCTGAGCAGGGATACATTAACAGTTGCTTGCAGAACACCGAGGAGCGTCCTGTAAACTCACTTTGAGTAGCCACACCCTAAGAAATGGACTTACGGGCCTTTTCGTGCTACCCGAATCATTGAGTAAAATAACTTTATTTGGTCCACAATAGACGCGAGTGAACTCAGCGTCACCTGGCTAGGACTAAATTATTCGGCAGGCCGCATGGTAAGACGTACATCTTACTAAAAACGAGAGTTCATGGCCGGACATTAATCTTAGCATTTCGAATTTCCACGCAGTGTGGACTTGCGCGCGCTCGCGTGGTGTAGGGGTCCAAGGCTCCCCTCTTCTGGTCGGCTGGAGACACGAAATGCATTTCAGCAAATACCCGAACAGAAAACAAGGTATAGAAGTTTAACAATATTGCACCTTACGTGGCCTTTTTAAATTTCGAGATTCCCACATTTCACTTATGCATAACGTATGAAAGGCCCTCCACTTGATGTCATGTATTGATAAACATATCAATACTGATCTTCACAGTGGCTGAAATCTGGACTACGATTGAAAATCCAGATTTCTGTTGAGCGGTTTATCTTCAACGAACGGTGACCTTGTGCACGGGGTGCCGCACAAACAAATGTAAAGCGTTCTCAATCGCAATAAGCGAGTAAATAATGGCAGTATGAGCGGCAGCAGGCTAACAATCATTATATTGATTGCCAAGCCACTGTGATCCTGCGAGGTAGTCAGTGGTATTGCGTGGTTGTTCTCTCACTGCGGTCGCTCTGTGTCGATGGCAAAAGCACGAGTTCCACAGGGTTGTACTGCAAGCAATGTAGGTGTGGTCAACTACTTCGCAATAATAGCATAGTTGTTGGTGCTTGGGGCCAAACTTCGGTCGTCCTTATGTTATAGCGCTGGCGAAAGTGCCGCGGTATGGCTTTGGTGGCAGCGGTGGCAGTGGTGTCTGGCGGCGGAACTGTGGTGATCACGCAGAGGGGGCGAGTTACAACGCACGGCAGCAGCGCTACTCATGGCTACCGCATGAGGTTGCAATGGCTCGGAAATTTCGGGCGATTGCCTGACCAGGTCAGTGATCGAGTCTACTCGATGGGGTGAAGGCGTGGACATGCGGTGCAGTATCTCTCGTACAATTGCATCTACCGTTTTGCGCAGATAGTCGGACAGGAGCCCTTAAATTTTGCTGATGTGTGGCGGGGAACAATAATCGTATTTCCGCTTGCTCATATCTAGTGTCTTCTCAAATGTGGTTGTTGCAACAATGTATTCTTGGACACTGGTTTGTGGGTTTCGGATGAGTCCAGTGAAGAGTTCCTGTATGACCTCTCGTTGAGGAGGCGAGCCGTCCTCCCTTCGGACAAAGCAACGTCGGTGGGGTGGAACAGTCATGTGAAGACTGTCACCTTATTTTTGGCAGTTCCACCTGTCTCTCAAGCAAGACCGCGACCCTCTTTTTTCGGACGACGCTCAGGAACGTTTCCGAAATTGGGGTGCGATAGAGCTCACACGTACGATGTGCGGATTCTAGATTTACAATGTCCTTACTGCCTTTTCTAGGTAAACGTACAATTGGCGTAGCTTGTCGTCGGAGTTCCAGCTGGTAAACGCCGGGATCCTTCCAAATGTCTCAAGTCCGGTTTAAGAAAAAGGACCAACGCCAATGAACATGCCAATGGTAAGCACTGTGTTCCCTCGGCAAAAATTAGCGCGACCATCACGATGACGTCGCTGCACTGCTGAAATGTTGACTGAGTGGTGGCGCTCACACGTTCCCGCACCGTGTGCCTGTTAAAACCACCGCAAATTGCCCACATGCGGTTGGGACGCCATACTCGTTTTAGAATTTCATTTTAACAACGCCGCTCTGGCGCAGTTCACACTGTCTTCTTGGCATCTCCACTGTATTGCGAGCTTGGAGCAAACTCTTGTTCCCCCAAAACTCAGGCTATCCTGCATAGCAACCCTGGACTGCCACTTAGAGGGCCTGTCTTTGAACCCTATTCTAGCCATTGGGGACATTTGATATTCGATGCTTTTTTTCTTGGCACGAAAATGGCTTTTCTTGGCACGGACACTTGGTACGAAAAATGGCTGTGTTAGTAGTGTTATAACAGCTTCCGCTATAAATCACGAAACAACTAGCCACCTTCTGGAAAGACTGGTCTCAGATGTTTTAAAAGGGTCTCTTAGTTATAAATGCTGCGTGAAGAGCTGCTCGCTCGCCTTCTGCGAAAGTATAGCTTCATCCACGTTCAGAAAGAAAAAAAACAAACAAACAACGCACTGAACATGTTTTTTGAAATGACCTTGCTCGCAAGAATCATCGTATATCACTGAAGTCTGTTTTGTTTCGGACGTTTGCAATTTCGCTCACCAAATTTATTAGAAAACAACATGACGAATGTATTTCGAGCCTTAATTATTGTCGAGAATTGACGTCAACTTGATGGCTTCAGGACTGTTGCAGGTGATAGTGACCTAAACTTTATAAGAAAAAAAAATTTCGCATGGAGAAGCTAAAAAATACAGGGTAGATTACAGGCAAAAAATACATGAATATTTTTTTGATCGGGCATAAATCTATTTGCGACATGTGTACTTTAAACCAGTTGTCATTCATGTTGTGACAACATATTCCAAGTTTCGGCAGGGTTCATAGACACGTAGACTTGCAGCGTTGCCAGCAGCGTTTTTTTTCGTGTTACACAAACGACCGAAATTCTTTCAGCCCGGCTGCTACGCAGCAACTTATTCTTTTTTTATGACTACGTTTTTCAAATAAATTCTGTCCAATACAATGGTCATTGGCAAATGTTGGCAAATCAGGCAGTCATTCTTCATCTTATGGCGTATTCGTTTGTTCTCTGAAGGTACAATGCCTTGGACGTAGTGCTCTTCTTGCACGTGTTACACTATGCAATAACAAAATGTCTGTATCAACGCTGCTAGAAGCAGCGTTCATACCAGTGGTTTCTAGAACGAGCGTAAACGTATGCTAACGAAAGATTGTCAACCAGGATACTTGTAAAGTCTTGACAGACGTACTGCCAACAATTTATATACCATAAGAAATTGACTGATGTGGTATACACTTCCATCAAACTAGTCTGATCGATTCACGCAGGTGGTATTTATTCACACCAAAAATATTGTTACGCCACGTATGTGCCGGACGAAGAAGGAAAAAGAAGCAAGGAGGGTGGAAGAAGAAGATCATCATCATCTGCCTGCGCCGATACGGCTCGTCCCTCGAACCGTGTATCAATAAACCCCCAGACGCCTACTGAGGTCGTAACAGAGTGGTGGAAGGTGCTGGGTTAGGAACCAACGACGGGACCGCTACCCCTCGGATTTCGCCGGAGTCGTCGCCTCGCCGGCCTGCCTCCTTCTTTGGCCATCATGCCTGACGAAACAGAAGCTCGGGAACCAGTCCCCAGCAGTTCTTGGCCGTATCACAGAGAGCCACGAACCTTCTCCGGCAGGGCCAACGACGACGTGGACTCATGGCTCAAACATTTCAAGCGAGTAAGCAACTGCAACAAATGGGATGCTGCCTCCCAACTGTCACGCGTTGTTTTCTACCTCACTGATGTTGCCCTCGTTTGGTATGAGAACCATGAAGATATTCTGACAACATGGGAACGCTTTGTTGAAGAAATCAAGAAGTGTTTCGGCAACTCAGCTGCAAAAAAGAAGCTTGCCGAGCAGAGTCTTGCACAGAGGGCCCAGCTATCCGGTGAGACCTGCACCGTGTATACTGAAGAGATTTTGAGGCTGTGTAGGGAAGTCGATTCCAGCATGTCGGAAGAGGACAAGGTGGGGCATTTGCTGAAGGGAATTGCAGAAGATGTTTACAACTTCCTTATTAGCAGGGAAAGCCTGACTTCAGTGTCTGACGTTGTACGGCACTGCCGCACGTTTGAAACCCTGAAGCAGCGCAGAATAGCGCCTAAGTTTGGTCGTCTGGCAAATGTCACCTCAGTAGCCAGCATAGAAGCTGCCTCAACTGTTGACCTTTCGGCAACCATCCGCCAAATTGTTCGGGAAGAGTTACTCAGACATGGCGAAATGACACGTGAACGGGCAGCTGCCACGTCTCCATCCTATTTCCCGCAGGACACCACTGCCCCACAGCTTACAGTTTATGAACATCCATCCGTCAACGCAACGGAGGTTGCAGGGCCTCGGCGTATTCAGCAGTCAAGTCCGGCTTTTTACGAGCGATCACAGTACCCTCAACGTTTCCGTTCCGTACGCTCATACCACCCACCGACAACTGATTTCATTGAATCTCGGGCTTACGCGAACGCTCGCAGACGTGAACACTTCGAAGAACGGCGACGACCTCGTCCTGCGCCTGTGTGCTACAACTGTGGTCTGACTGGTCACATATCGAGGTATTGCGATCGTTCGCGCATACCACGCTATGATCAGTGGACAAGCTTGACCGATAAACCTGCTGTCCCACCTTTTCAAGGACACTGGCCCACCGACTCAAGACCCGGCAGCAGCTCCTGGCACGGACACTGGCGCAACAACTCCCCTGCCTCTGATCGAAGTGTGACGCCACCTCCTGCGCCTCGATCCCACCGGTCTCCATCGCCACGGCGCCGCCCATCGTCACCACACCAGGAAAACTAAACAGTGCGGCCGATGGGGGTGAGGTCGCTGGTGACTTGCTGCAAAACGAAATACCCCCGTCTGTGTTGATGTTCAAGAACAAGGTAGAAGTTTTTGTTGATGGTGTGTGTACGATGGCTTTGGTGGACACTGGTGCTACAGTTTCGATTATGAGTGCTGCTTTTAAACACCGTTTAGGACAAAAGGTGATGTTTTTGTGGGAGAAGGCAACAACATTCTGTGGCGTTGGTGGTAACTCGCTGTGTCCCATTGGTGTCTGTACCGCAGAAGTGTGCTTGGGTGATCAAGTGTTTGTCACAGAGTTTACGATTCTTCCAAGGAGCACACACGACATAATCCTGGGGATTGACTTCCTTCGAATGTGTGGCGCCACTGTTGATTGTAGAAATGGAGAGGTGTACATATGTGATGCTGCCCCTGGAGAACTATTAGAGAATTCAGACAGGGAGCACGGTGCGCTCCGGGTCAGTGAAGATAGCATTGTGCCGGCATTCTCTGCAGTATGTGTTCCTGTATACTCTTCACGCATTGACAACAATGACAGTGCGTTCGACGCATTGGTGGAGCCCTTTCATCTCAGTTGCATTAAGAAGAACACATTGGTGCCGCATTGCATAGTGTCACTCGTTCAAGGACGCACAGGACTATGGGCGGTAAACTGTTCAGCTGAGTCGGTGGTTCTACCAGGAGGACTGAAGCTTGCCAAGTTCAAAACATACTCACCGATGGCAGTGGCTGCCCTCAGTGATGCTCCGGGTGGGGCCTCAGCCAATACTTCTACGGCCGATTCAAAACTTTTACCTATGATCGACAAGTCACTTACTACTGACAAACGCCGCATGCTTCTGGACGTTTTGTCAAAATACGTGACGATTTTCGATTTTTCCCATGACCATGCGCCCTCGATTCCCGCGTCTCGGATTCTCCACAGGATAAACACGGGAACAGCACAGCCCATCCGCCAGAAACCCTACCGAGTGTCGCCGTCTGAGCGCAAGATAATTGATGAACAAGTGCGTGATATGCTGCAGAAGGGTGTCATTCGAGAATCCTCGAGTCCTTGGGCGGCTCCCGTGATTCTAGTCAAAAAGAAGGATGGTACCTGGAGATTCTGTGTGGACTATCGCCGTCTAAACTCCGTCACAAAGAGAGATGTCTACCCTCTCCCACGCATTGATGACGCTCTAGACTGCCTCCATTCAGCATCCTACTTTTCGTCCATAGACTTACGCTCAGGCTATTGGCAAATACCTGTGCATTCAATGGACAAAGAAAAGACGGCTTTCGTTACTCCGGACGGACTATATGAATTTAACGTGATGCCTTTTGGTCTATGTAACGCGCCCGCTACATTTGAAAGATTCATGGACACCATTCTGCGCGGCCTGAAGTGGAACATCTGTATGTGTTATCTTGACGACGTTGTTATCTTCGGGCGTACATTCAGTGAACATAACGAAAGGGTAGAGCTGGTTTTGAAATGTATTCGAAATGCTGGCTTGGTTCTTAATGCAAAGAAGTGTCATTTCGGAGCTCGACAAACACTGGTGCTGGGACATCTCGTCAACAAGGATGGCATCAGGCCCGACCCGAATAAGACAGCGGCTGTTAGAGCTTTTAAACCACCTGGCTCAGTGAAGGAGCTTCGGAGCTTCTTGGGCCTCTGCTCTTACTTTCGCCGATTTATTCCCGCCTTTGCAGAAGTTGCCTTTCCACTGACCTGTCTTCTCCGCCAAGGTGCTAGTTTTGAATGGACTCCTGATTGTGAAACTTCTTTCAACCAACTGAAGTTCTTGCTCACGTCGCAGCCTATCCTGCGGCACTTCGATCCTTCTGCGGCGACTGAAGTTCACACCGACGCAAGCGGCATTGGCATAGGTGCAGTCCTGATACAGCGATGTAATCAAGTGGAACACGTGATCGCATATGCCAGTCGCACTTTAAGTAAGCCGGAACGCAATTACACTGTGACCGAACAAGAATGCCTTGCACTCGTCTTCGCTGTACAGCGATTCCGCTCATACCTGTACGGTCGTCCTTTCCAAGTAGTTACGGATCATCATTCTTTGTGCTGGCTTATCAACCTTCGGGATCCGTCAGGCCGTCTAGCACGCTGGGCCCTCCGGCTGCAAGAGTACAACTTCACGGTATCGTACAAGAGCGGCAGGAAACACGCGGACGCAGACTGCCTTTCAAGGATGCCAGTTGATGCTACAGTTTGCGACGCTGACGATTTCGATCATCTGATTGCGTCCGTAGCACCAGCGTTCCCGGATAAGGCCACCTTTGAAACTGAGCAGCGGAAGGACGTGAGTTTGAATCCATTATTCGTGATCGCACAAGCATCCACTCCGGAAAGCCGCTTTTGCGTCCGTGATGGTCTACTGTACAAGAAATCCATCTCCGGCACCGGTTCCCGCTTCCTGCTGGTGGTTCCAGAGGCACTACGGTCATCTGTTTTGTACGCCATGCATGATGACGCCACTTCAGGTCACCTCGGAACGACGCGCACTCTTCATCGTACCCAGGAACGCTTCTACTGGCCACGTATGCGCCAGTCAGTTGAGTTGTACGTGGCCAGTTGTGCGCAATGCCAGGCGCACAAATCTCTCTCAGCAGCTCCGGCCGGACATCTACAACCTGTGACGCCTCCCAGTTCTCCGTTCGAACAAATTGGCATTGACCTGGTGGGCCCTTTTCCGCGTTCATCGAAAGGCAACAGATGGATTGTGGTATGTGCTGACCATCTTACTCGGTACTGCGAGACTGCTGCCCTGCCATCCGCGACTGCTGGTCAAGTGTCGTCCTTCCTTCTCCATTCTATCATACTGCGTCATGGGCCCCCTCGCGTCATCATAAGTGACCGTGGACGTCAATTCACGGCAGACGTTGTCGAACAACTTCTTCATATGTGTGGCTCAGAGCTCAGACACTCGACGCCTTATCACCCGCAGACGAATGGTCTCGTCGAGCGAACAATTCGAACACTGGTGAATATGCTTTCTATGTACGTTGCTTCGAACCACAAGAACTGGGACGATGTCTTGCCGTTCGTCACATACGCGTTTAATACTTCCCAACATGAGACCACCGGCTACAGCCCGTTCTTCCTCCTCTATGTTCGACCCCCCCGTTATACTCTGGATACAATATTTTCCTTCTCTGATCGGGACCAATCAGAAATCTCCCTAGCAGAAACACTTTGTCTCGCCGAAGAAGCTCGTCGTCTTGCTCGTTTACGTACAATAGCCTCGCAAGACAGATCGAAAGTTCGTTATGACAGCAAGCACCGGCAGGCCACATATATTCCGGGAGATCTCGTGTTGGTGTGGAAGCCTTTACGCAAACGTGGCTTGTGCCAAAAACTGCTCGCGCACTACATCGGACCTTTTGTTATCCTTGACCGCCTGAGCGCAGTCGACTACCGCATCGCACGTCTTACAGCTAGCGGGAGACGCTCCAGAAAGACAGAGGTCACGCATGTCGCTCGCCTGAAGCCTTTCAGTCAACGCGACACTGTATGAAACGCGCGGCGCGCTTTGTCTGCGAGGGGGGAAATGTTACGCCACGTATGTGCCGGACGAAGAAGGAAAAAGAAGCAAGGAGGGTGGAAGAAGAAGATCATCATCATCTGCCTGCGCCGATACGGCTCGTCCCTCGAACCGTGTATCAATAAACCCCCAGACGCCTACTGAGGTCGTAACAATATTAAGGGCTGTAAAGTACTATATTAGGCATCAAACTTATGCTAAGTAAAATGCATATGGGAAAGTTATGTACGGCCAACCCCTATGAACTTGACAACCCGGCTTAATTTTTAACGAAGAACAGTTTTTTCAGCTTGTAGCATTTGAATCAAAACACCGGATTACCACACATGCCTATTTGTTGTCCTGAAACTGTGCTTCAGTCGCCAAACCTGCTAGATATTTTACCAATCGACGTTGGGGTGGAAATCATTGGCACGGTATGAATGTTACAGATTTAGAAGCAAAAGAAGTTGGCTATCGTCTTCCGGTCATATTATACAATATGAGGACCTGCGTCAATTTTTCAATCGGATGGACGTATGTTTCAAATATCATTTTATAAAATCTAATGGCTCGTATCCGTACAAAACTAATTGGATGATACCTGGAAAGTTTTTGCATACAAGTGAACATACGCAGGAACAACAAAGTATCTATCTATCTATCTATCTATCTATCTATCTATCTATCTTATCTATCTATCTATCTATCTATCTATCTATCTATCTATCTATCTATCTATCTATCTATCTATCTATCTATCTATCTATCTATCTATCTATCTATCTATCTATCTATCTATCTATCTATCTATCTGTCTGTCTGTCTGTCTGTCTGTCTGTCTGTCTGTCTGTCTGTCTGTCTGTCTGTCTGTCTGTCTGTCTGTCTGTCTGTCTGTCTGTCTGTCTGTCTAGTCTATCTATCTATCTATCTATCTATCTATCTATCTATCTATCTATCTATCTATCTATCTATCTATCTATCTATCTATCTATCTATCTATCTATCTATCTATCTATCTATCTATCTATCTATCTATCTATCTATCTATCTATCTATTATCTATCTATCTATCTATCTATCTATCTATCTATCTATCTATCTATCTATCTATCTATCTATCTATCTATCTATCTATCTATCTATCTATCTATCAAGCCACCCTCCTCAAGAGGCAGTCATGGTAGCTTCGTGAACTTGATACTTACCAACATTTCTAGAGGAGTACATTAAGATATTTCGAACAGCACTCTAAAGTCATGACATCAATGACGAGAAAAGACTGCCGTGCACGCCGATAAACTCTTTCCTCCTGTCAACGTGTGCACGTATCTACGAACCTCGCTTCACAGAATGCGGGTCTGTGAGGTAGGTTATACGAAGTGAATATGTAGCCAGAAACAGTTAAAACAGACATTGATAATTTAAACGGGAGAGCGTCTATGCGCGTGAATGCCTTGAATCGACTAATGATGAAACAAAAATGAGGATCCCGGCAGAAATGAAACCCAGGCATTCCATTGTCAGTCACGCTCTCTACTAGAGAAGCAACATGTACTGCAACTGTTTTTGAATAAACACCTTTTGTGAAAGAGTCGTGTTCGTGCAACGGCAACTGTGACAGCAGTGCTGTTCACCTAAATTCATAGCAAAGTAACCATCATTACAAAACATTGCGTATGTATTCCGATGACCCAGACGTCATGTCAGCTTAACTTCAACTTTGATTCTTCAGTACTTTTTAACAGTAGAATAAACCTGACACATGTACTCTTATGACTCGACAATCTGTAATCAAGTGTTGATTGACCCAGAACAAATGTGGTTACGAATGCTCCGTATTATATTCCACAGCATGGTGTGCGAAATGTGAATTGTTCGTGGTGCACGCTGCGTTTCATTAAATGTGACGTCTGTGCTCTAACGCGAGTTCTGACTTTACGGCAGACCGTAATTCACCCTTTAAACATCAGCGTAGTCGGCGTGCTTGTTAAAAGCACGATACTCGCTGAAATACTCTAGTTTCAAAGAAAAATGTCCATCCCCATCGTAAGAGCACTATGGGCACACCTCGAAACGCGTGACTAAAAGCACCTCTGCCCCCCACGAAAGAAAAAAGAAAAAAAAAATGTTGCATAGACAGCCACTCGCTGACTGCTTCGCATGAAACGGATTCGCAGATTAAGTGGGACCTGCATGTTTTACTTTAACTGCCTTTTTTATTGCTCATCTGATTGGACAGGCTAGTCCCGCCTTCATATACCACCCCACCACCGTTCACACACTTGCTTTTTCCTCCTCTTCCTTTTACATGGAGCGCAAGATACGAAGCATAAAAAAATGGCAGATCCCACGTATCTTGGGAATCGACATTATTGGAAGCCCGAATAAGGAAGGTTGATTTGTCACTTTAAAATCAGCACAATGTCACGCGGTGGACATTAATTATGCCATTCATGGCGTCCATTTCGTGGTTATCATGTTTGCGCCTGGCATTTTTGTTCGTCGTCCTCTAAAGTCACGTTATATCAGATTTGGTATATGTGAAGCTAGCGAAACGGCGCCCCGCCGTGGTGGTCTAGTGGCTAAGGTACTCGGCTGCTGACCCGCAAGTCGCGGGTTTGAGTCCCAACTGCAGCGGCTGCATTTCCGATGGAGCCTGAAATGCTGTAGGCCCGTGTGCTCAGATTTGGGTGCATGTTAAAGAACCTCAAAATCGAAATTTCCGGAGTCCTCCACTACGGCGTCTCTCATAATCATATGGCGGTTTTGGGACGTTACACCCCACATATAATATTAACGAAACGGCCGCAAGCACGCTATGAGCCTAGCATGTAGTCATGTTTTACATGACACCCCTACTGTGACTACCTTGTTTCCGTGTGTCATTTAGCTTCGTCGTCTATTCACGTCACGTGATACCAAATTTGATGTATGTGGAGCTAGCGAAAGGTCCACGAGCGCATCTTAAGCGTGGTATGCCACCATGTTCTTACATGACATTCATGTCATGATTATCATGTTTTCTGTTATTTATGTGGAGCTAGCGAAAGGTCCACGAGCGCATCTTGAGCGTGGTATGCTACCATGTCCTTACATGATATTCATGTCATGATTATCATGTTTTTCTACACATACATATTTTCATCATCCATTCACGTTCGATAATACCAAATGTGGTTTATGTGAAGCTAGTGAAAAGTCCTCGAGCACACCATGAGCGTGGCGTGTAGTGATGAGTAGGCATGACATGAAATTCATGACGTGCATGTCATAATTTCCACGTTAAGGTATGTCATTTATGTTCGTTATTCAGTCATGCCATACCACATCAGTTTTGCAAAATGTCATGCGAACAAAACCACTGCAAGAGCAGCAAGATCATGAATGTAAATCATAACATTTATGGCATACATGTCATAATTTTTCTGGTATGACTAGTCATTTAATCAGGCTCGACATCACGTAATGTTATGCCATACAAATTTTGGTATCAATACCATTCTCGAGACGGTCCGGATTGATTGATTAATATATAGGGTTTAACGTCCTAAAACCACCATATGATTATGAGAGACGCCGTAGTGGAGAGCTCCGGAAATTTCGACTACCGGAGATGAAATTTGTAACATCCGGTTTTTAACATGCGGTTTAACATGCGGTTTTTTAACATGCACCCAAATCTGACTACACGGGCCTACAACATTTCTGCCTCCATCGAAAATGCAGCCGCCATAGCTGGGAACTGATCTCGCGAACTGCAGGTCAGCAGCCAAGTAACAGTCACTAGACCACCGCGGCGGGGCCGAGATGGCCAAGAGAGCTAAATGTCGTAGAAAAGAAATGGATATATATATATATATATATATATATATATATATATATATATATATATATATATATAGATAGATAGATAGATAGATAGATAGATAGATAGATAGATAGATAGGCAGACAGACAGAGAGACAGACAGACAGTCCGACAGATAGATAGATAGATAGGTAGATAGATAGATAGATAGAAACGCACGATGGCGCCGAATTTCGCTAAGAAATACTTCGCATTTAAAATACACGTGCAAGGTAGCAAGGAACTGTAGGCTTAAGAGCTAGTTTTCCTTTTCTTGGCCGAATATTAGCAAGAAATACTACACAAGATAAGAGACGATGGACTGAGACAAGCTAAAACTGTGCGTCGAAACGTTGGGTTCAGTGACACACCGTACTGGCGAATTTTTCAATCTTGTCTAGCTTTTTTCGTGGTCTACCTGGTACCTTTTTTGAATTTCTGCTTATGATGGACGTCAAATTTGTTTTTTTTTGTGAAGAATTTACCGTTAAAAAAGTCACAACGTGAAGTTGTACTAGCAACCATAGCTCTTTAGGTACAATGTGGAGCGATAGACGTTCAACAACAAAAAGAGAACAGGCTAAGCTTACAGCATCAAACATAACCGGCCAAGTATGACATGGACATAAATAAATAGCCGCCATTCACGCATTTGTGAATGAACGACGAAGTGGATGCTTAGGCTAAACGGCAGTTTGGAATCAACATGTTTTCAAAGCGTAAGAAAATGAGTCATAAGTACGGAAGGAAGAACATGAACAAAAAAAGAGCCTTTCCTGTCCATGTTTCCTTCCTTCGTAATTAACTCTGTAGCCACTATTTTTCTTGCACTGTGCAAACATGTTGTGAACGAAAGAAATGATGCCTTTATAGGGGGAATATGTTTCAAGGTCACTTACGTGATTGCTTTAAGATGGCCTGATCGGCTCGTCTTTTCTGCAATACGAGACAAACGTGCCACGTTATCTGTGGTAATTCAGGGTCGACATACTAGTTATCTGTACCAATATAGCAGACGAATATTGTTTGCCAGAGCCCTGAGTGAATGACAATATAAGCGTCTCTCCCTCGTGAGGTTGACCCTCATCTGAAGCAATTAGATCTCGAGCATGGCGTGATGCCAATGACACGAAATTGAACTGTCAATCAAGCGTTGGCTTGACAAGTCATGTGCATGAGATGTAGAGCTCTCAGAGAGCAATTCGTTCTTGTCAACTAATAGCGGCAGTAATTTCCTCTGTCCCGCTGTTTTCACAGCCACTTGATAAATGCGATTTCAAAGCAGCAAGGAACGATGTAACTTAATGAACAGATCATAATTAGAGATATATGCCGTCATCGTAAAAAGGTCATCGCTACTTTGGTCAACACGTGGAGGGACATGAGCGGGTTTAGAATACCAGCGACCAACTACATATAACTGTTGAAACTAAAGGCCATTCGGAAACAACTAAGGTTGAGGTGCTTCGAGAGGTAAGGTTCGCCACTTCTTAATTAATTGTACTGAAGGTGGTAGTCCCGTTGAAGCCTAAACGTATAAACAGACATCTTGCATTATGTTAACTGTTACCTATATCTTAGCTTGAGTGATTTTGCTCCGTTGACGCCAAAGGGAGACTATTTTTGGATTAGAAAATACCCTTTACAACACAACAACAACCAAGTTAAAAGTAATCAATATTTACACATCATGGTCCTTATTACAATAATTAAGAATGGCACAATATTTCACGTGAAGCTTCACGAGGTAAAATACCAAATCCTAGAGATATACGATGGCGACAGATTAGTTTGAAATTTAAAGAGCATGCACTACGCGAAGCTATTCAGCAGGGTGATTCTATTCGCGTTTCGTTGTGTTATGACAACCTACTGGTTATAAAAAGAAAGGAAAAGATACTGTTTTTTCCCTCCCTAAATCACGTTTGCATGCCATGTGTGTTACTTGGTTGACTTCAAGGTTGCAATTAGTGAATTACAGGGGGGGTTTTGAATCACAATATGATCAACAATTTTTTAGAGTGACGCAACCCGCCCCGGTAGTGTAGTGGTTATGTAGCTCGACTGCTGGCCCGAAGGTAATGGAATCGTATCCGGCTGCGGCGGCCACATTTGCGATGCAGGCTAGCATGCCTGAAGCCCATGTTTTTAAAATCAACTGCTTCGCAACGAACGCCATATGTTTGAAATTTTCTGAGCCCTCTACAACGACATCTCTCATAATCATACCGTGCTTTTAAGATGTTGAAGCCTCCAATATTATTGCTTTTATTTTTCCAGCAATGCAAGATACCAGAAGTACCGCTAAGGCGAACGCACTACAAGAAATTTAGCCTTCTTCACCGCAGTAATTGATTTCTTCAGCTTTGAGTAGAGGCAATTTTGGGATGTTAAACACCAGATATCAGTATTTGGTATAAGTATGTATTGCTCGTTCTTTTCCAAACGCGAAACTGAGCGAGAAAAAGGTAGAGATTTTGAATAGGGGAGGATAAAAAATTTTAGGAGTGTCTATCTGTACGCACTGTTTTTGTTCTCCACTGTCAGCAGAAATGAAAGAGTATATGGGAAGTTTAACGTCCTAATACCACCATATGAATACGAAACACGCCGTAGTGGAGGGCTAGGGAAACTTCGATCACCTGGGGTTGTTTAACATGCACCTAAATCTCAGCGCATGGCCCTACAGCATTTTCGCCTCTATCGAAGATAAAGCCCGGGAAGCCGGTATTCAATGCCGCTACCTGCAGGTCAGCAGCCGAGTACCTTAGCCACTAGACCACCGCGGCGGGGCAGAAGTGGAGGAGGAAAAGAGAGAGGGAGTGTGTGTATGCAATATAAAGCTGCACTCCCTCTTAAAGCATTTTTCATCTCAAGTCAGTATCTTTTACTGAACTACTGCATTGGGCAAGAACGCCTCAAGAAGTATACGAGAAATGCGAACATTATTATCAAAGCACATAGAGGATAGATAGGCCAAGAGAACTACAAATAAACCGACCGATAAAAATGTCCGAGCTACTTGATACAATTTGTAGGCTAATAAAAAAAATCCCAGGAACGTTTATGGAAAACAATTGAGTATCATGAAGTGGGTGAAACAGGGATCGCTATTGTAACAAACTGAATTAATATGTAAAGGAAAGCCAGCAGCACACTTCATCAGGATTATGTCATGCGTAACTAAAAAAAACATTGGATTAAGGTAATACAGGCGCCTGAAGCAGTGAAGCTGTTTCGTGCTATCAGTTGGCTCAGTGAGTAGTGAGCAATGAGAGTATGGTACCTATGGTGTAATTCATGGTTTCTGCATGGAAGACAGTGATTTCTTGCATGAAAAACTAACCTACTGGTACATAAAATTGGCTAATGCACTTAAAGTTACCTTGAAAAGATTTGCCGGAACGATTTGTTTTATTATGCAGAACCAGTGTGGCCCACGAAAAAAGCATGCAGCCGAAGCTTATCCTTGTTGGCCTGACCATATTTGGTCTCATTGTTGCTGGTAAGTGCCTTTATTTTGTGTACAGAATACTGAGCTTAAATCAGGAACAGTCCATGGCTTCTTAACTTTCCCTGTAGCTTCTGAGAACTGGTGTAGCACTAGAATGATGTGCATGTGATAACAAAAGCAAAGCTTCCTAAGCAATTGCACTTCGTTGTAGAACGTTTGGTAGAGCTTGCTTATTATGTGGCATTCTTGAGAGGTTTCCTTTGTTCATGACGATTCTTGATTCGATGGTAAAGCCCCTATGAGATATTGCTCAACATTCCTACCATATGATGCGCGTCAGGACCTATCATTCTTTATTGTGCGTTTCTGCGTATTGTGAAATATGAGTTAACACCCACATTTTACTCCAACTCAACCAGTTCAATGCACCGATGTGTACACAACTCATGGCTTCATTCCATGTTTCTGCGTATTGTGAAATATGAGTTAACACCCACATTTTACTCCAACTCAACCAGTTCAATGCACCGATGTGTACACAACTCATGGCTTCATTCATGTCGATCCATTTAGGTGCGCAGCTATTGCGTTTTCGCTAAGACACAAGGAGGCGAGATGAAACTAACAATATATGAAGCGGGGTGCCCGCTAAAACGTAATCGCATGCAACATCTCTCGTTCAATCACTTTTACACCTGTACTAATATGAATATTTTAGGTGTAATAATATGAATTACTGAGGGTATTCAGGTTTCACACCTTCATCTGCTTGATTATTCCAGAAAGCGGTGCCATGCCGGCCAGCGCGAGTGCCCAAGAGGCCGAAGCAAGGGCTGAACCCGAGTCTGCGGAGCGCGCAGAGCAAAGCAACGCTGAGGAGGCACGCATCGATGGAGCATGTCTGGCATCCCTGTGTGGCTAGGAGCCTGATGCAACGGAATGGCACATTTGATCAGAGACATCGCGCGCCATCATAGAATACCTAATAAAAGGCTGCGTGAACAATCCTAAACGCCTATCATAGTGCAGCACCGAAAGTCAGAGGAATACCTCTAGAATGCATACTGGCCTAAATAAAAGTTTGTCTTGATGGTATTTGTGGTGAACCTTAAAGAATCACGTAGTCCGAAGCATGAGCCTTTGTACGGTTCATATGGCAAAAGTTCGCGTTATGGCGCAAGGTCCCAAGCGCCTTCCCTGTCCTCCCGAAAAGTAAACTCCTATGTATTTGTTTGTAGTACCCTTATCAATAGTGGCATTTTCAATTGTGTACGAGGCTAGAAACCTTGATTATTGTTTTGGTTAATTCGTTAAGTGCCCACTGCGCGTACGTAGTACGTACTTACAGCTGCTCAGTTTGTGTATTCTTTTGTTGCTGCTGCTGGTATTATATGTCCGATTGCTTTGTAAAGAGTAGGCCTTTGAAACATGGACTCTTTGCACAATTTGCATGTTTCTAAGGCTGGAGTAGATATTTTTTATTTTAATATTTTATAAATAAATATTAATCTATGCCGAACCTATAGCGCCTCATGACATTAAAGGGGGCGAACAAACATTCAAAGCATGCACTGCGGCAGCAAGCACTAGCTTCATCAAAGCAATTAACATAAATGAATCCATTTATGCGTTTTATTTAAAAGTCATGTTGAAGGAATTGCTTAAATATAAGAGGTCTTGGGTGCGGCCTCACTGACGACCATCTACCACTAATGAACTTCCTCACCAGAGCAGGACTAGCAACCTTGGTGCAGTACTTGGCCACTACCTCCCATGACTACAGCAACTAACCCTTGGCTTCAGTACCCAGCGGCTGTGAAGCAACTGTCCAAGGCGGTTGTCAGACCTGCGACGCAGCGGAGGGTGCTAAGAATGTCTGGGTCCGGACCGGCCACCACTGGAATCTGAACTTTGCTACCTTTGCTACACTAGTGAGGCTAGTCTAGCTGTCCTATTCGAGAAAACAGGGGGTGCTCGGTGGGATGCAATAGGGCTCAGCGAGGTTAGGAGGACACGTGAGACTTATACAGCGCTGAAGAACACGTACTATGCTATCGTGGATTAGTTCACAGAAAAAAAAAACTAGGGGTGGGGTTTCTTATACGCAAGAGTGTCGCTGGCAACACAGAGGAATACAATAGTATCAGAGAGAGGGTGGCACGCATTATAATTAGGTTAACAAAAAGTACAAAATGAAGGTGGTACAGGCCTACGCGCTTACATCGGGTCATGATGAACATTTCGTTGAACGCTTCTATGAAAACGCAGAATCAGCCATTAATAAATTAAAGTCACAGTACACAGTTTTGATGGGCGACTTAATGACCAAGTAGGCAAGAAGCTGACCGGAAGCCATGCATTGGGGAAATATGGAATAGACTGTAGATATTCCAGAGGGGAGTTATTAGTAGAGTTTGAAGAACGTAATAGTTTACCCATCATGAATACCTTCTTCAGAAAACGGGCTAACTGGAAGTGAACGTGGCGAAGTCCTAATGGCAAATATAAAAATGAAATAGGCTTATTCTGTGCACGTCAAGGCATAGTAAAGAATCAAAAAGTAGTTGGCAAGATACAATGCAGCGACCACAGAATGGCAAGAGCTCGTATTCACCTAGATTTAAAAAGCAAAGACAAAAATTGATACGCAATAGGCCAATTTTAAACTTGCGGTGAGAGCGAAAGTATAGGAATTCACAGTTTAACGTTAGAATAGGTTCGAGGCACTGAACGAGGTAAATGACGCTAGCGTTGACACAATGAACGATAATCTCACTAGTATCATCAAAGAGTGTGCAAAGGAAGTCGGAGGTGCGAACACTATACAGCAGGCAAACTATCTAAGGAAACAAAAAATTCCGCCATATCCACGAAGTGAATGATGATGAGTGGGCGAAGCTCCGGAGGTAAACCTGGTAAACCATGAATCCTGTGTACATTTTGCCCACTCGATTTTATTACATCGCTCCCCCTAGCGTACGTCGCCGCACTAAATCGAACGATTGCCTTCAACCAATGACACGCGCCATATGTGACATCATTCCTATTTTATAAGATCTCGCGTCTTTCATCAACTACAAGTACCGCTTTCTAGTTTATAACATCTTGCATCTTTTCATCATCAGCAACAAGTACCACCATCTAGTAAACACTACAAGAACTAAACGAGAGGTGGCTACATGGATGGATGGATATGGCTGTACCCTTTAGATCGAGCGGTGGCTAGCGCCACCAAGCCGTAATACCTAATGAACCAAAAAAATATATTTATTTTTTTCTTAAAAAGTGAGTTTGAGGATTCGTACTTTGCAGTGAAGAGTTTAATTTTCACTCGTGCCTCGACTTTAGCCACCAATCAGATAACCTCCTTCTAGTTAAGTCTACCCGCTTAAAGTCTATTTTGCCCTCCCGGTCCCTAAACCCCAGTGCTTTGAAAAACGCAGCGCCATCATCCTGAACTATAGGGTGAAGCCCTTTACAGAACATTATCAAGTGTTTGGCAGTTTCTTCTTCCTCTCCACACGCACTGCATACTGTGTCTACCCCTTCGTATTTGGCCCGATATGTCTTGGTTCGCAGTACTCCCGTCCGGGCCTCAATCAGTAGAGAACTACCCCGAGTATTATCATAGATCCTTTCCCTGGCAATTTCCTGCTTAAAGGTTCGATAGGTCTCTAGTGCGGACTTCTTAATCATGCTCATTCTCCACATGTCAGTCTCAGTTGCCTTCACTTACATACAGGAGACGGTACCGCCATCTAGTGAACACTGCAACAACTAAACTAGAGGTGGCTACATACAGGGGACGGTACCGCCATCTAGTGAACACTGCAAGAACTAAACTAGAGGTGGCTACATACAGGCTACAGGGGACGCACAGCCCACGCCCTAAGGAGCTTCGCCCCTAAAAAATCTTATTAGGAGACGACAAAACATGAAATTCAAAATGCAGTCAACAAAATAGAGCTATAGGAGCTTTCCGATTTAATCTATAGACCTAAGGTAGGTGACGTAAAAAAGGATAATATGGAGATAATTGAGCAGGCTGTAAAAAGTGATAGAAATCTAAAAGCTGCAAAGGAAAACGAGTTCATGGGTGAAAATCGGATGTATGCATTAAGAAACAAGGAAGACAATGTCTTGACCAATATAAATAGGATAGTGGAGAGGTTCTACAGAGAGCTTCACAGAAGCGAAAACAACAAAAATGGTATCGTGAGAAAAATAGTAATTCAGAGGAATCCGATATCCTACCAGTAACGACATGGTAAGTAAGGAAAGCTTTAGAAGGAATGCAAAGTGGCAAAGCCACTGGTGACGATAAAGTAACGACGGACCTCCTAAAGAATGGCAGGGAAATAGAGTTGTAAAAACTTGCCACCTCATATACAATTTGTCTCTTGACAGGAAGGGCACCAGAATCATTGAGGAACGCCAACATCATCTTAATCCACAAGAAAGAAGACGCCAAAGACTTGAAAATTACAGGCCGATCAGCTTATTGTCCTTTCTATACGAACTATTTACCTAAATAGTATCCAATAAAACTAACGCGGACTTGTAGTTCAATCAGCCATAGGACAAGCACGATATTGTACAGGCCGCTGCGCAGTAGTCTATATTCATACTATCAATCAGGTAATAGATAAATGCGCGGAATACACCCAACATCTATACATAGCCTCCATAGATTAAGAGAAGGCGTTTGACTCAGTCCAGACATCAGAAAATGCAGGCACTATATGAGAGAAACGCAGGCACTATATGAGAGTCAGGGCATCGAAGTACCCTGCATAAACATACTAGAAGAAATTTACAGTAGATTCACAGCCACCATAGTTCTCCATAAAAGAAACGACAGAATCCCAGTAAAGAAGAGTGTAAGGCAGGGAGACATGATCTCTCCAATGCTGTTCACCACGTGTTCACCGGAGGTTTCGAAGACCCTAGATTGGGAAGAGTTAGGGATAAAAGTTAATGAAGAGTATCTTAGTAACCTGTGATTCGCTGATGACATTGCCTTGATGAGTAGCACAAGCGTAAATTTCTTTATTTTATTTATATACAAATAAGCAGGAGTGGGTACATAATTGTCAGCTGCTTTGTCACTGGCCCCACTCTACTATGAAAAATTAACGTAGCTTGCACGCATGAAGCCTCTCTGGCGGACATGCGGCATTTTATTTACCCTCCTCCTTTTCTTCCCAACCACAGTCGCCGGTTTTTCTTCTCTGCCACACATCTCCTTCTCCATTTCCACTGCCGCTAGTAGCAAGCCTACTGCCAAGACAGCGAGCCACAGAGAGCCGCACTTCGCTCCTTTGTTCGCACCAACGGCTGCTTCGCACGCACCGAGGCAACCCACACTCCAGCTCCCGCGCCCCAGTACGATGGTCTAGTGGCTAAGGTGTTCGACTGCGCACCCGTAGGCCGCGGGATCAAATCCCAGCTGCAGCGGCTGCATTTTCGATGGAGGCGAAAATGCTGTAGGCCCATGTGCTCAGATTTGGGAGCAGGTTAAAGAACCCCATGTGGCCAAAATTTCGGGAGCTCCCACTTCGACGTCTCTCATAGGTGGTTTTGGGATGTTAAACCCTACATGTCAATGAATCTCTGGCTTCCGGACCCTGCCGGGGACCACACTCCGGACGCCGCGTTTGACGGGGACAGCTAAAGAAGCCGCCAGCTCGTTCACTTCGGCAATTTAATTGACAGTTTGTTCAGAAACTCCGAGTCTGATCTTATTTTAAGACACCCAGTTTAAGAAATAGAAGGCGGTCAGACGATGATGACAAATTGGGCACCTTCAGGGAAGAACGAAGATGGTGGTTCGCTTGCTAAGGGTTGCGGCTCACTTTGACAGATCTATGGCACTGTGGTGGCGGTGACTCGGAAAACATGGTTGGGTAAAATAACCTTCGTCTTTTGAGGGTGAAAACGTAGTGTACGTGTGAAACAGTCGATGAGTCAAGACAGCTTTGGTTATGTAACGCTGCCGAACCTGGTGTATTCCCCCCAGAAGTGTCCAGATCACGTTTTATTGCATTGCGTAATAAATGACGTTTGCCAGAGATTTGCTACTTTTACTCAACAGTCAATGCTGGTATGCGACTTATGTAAACTGAAACTATAAATGGCTGCCATTTCCCCCCTTTGTGAACAAGTATATGGTGTAGTAGGTCTTTGAAATGCAAAAAAAATAAGATTGTGTGGTTAACGCTGCATATGTCAGATAGCCAGCTATGACTGCAATTATATTTTATAATGCCCTAAAACATTTAGCGATAGTGTTACGGGCATAATTAACTGAAAGTATACAGCAAAATAGTGAAAGTCGTGACACTAAAAGAAGCTCCGAACAACTCACTAGCTAATATCTTGTGTGCAATAGGTAACTTCACCATAAGCAAAGAGTGGAAAGTGCCTCGTTTGTGTTCAAGACAGAACTGTCTGAAATGGCCTGTGGCCGTGCCGGTCTCAAACCTTTGAAGCCCCGGCCTGGTACAGGCCATACTTCAAAACACGGGGCCGTGCTCCAGCAGGCGATATCAAGCTGTTTTCGGGTCGGGCAAGGCAAGGGCCGAAAGATCCGGCTCGTGCAGTGCTCTATGAGGACTGATTGGTCAGCTGTCCGCTCGCTTAATTATCCGAGGCTCCATCACACCAGCTGTAAAAAAAAGTTTGTTGCGCGCTCGCTGTGATGACTAGGAGCAGTGCGGAGGAACATTACCAGGTGTGCAAGAAATAAATATCCAACTAAGTGGACGAGAACCAAATCTACTCCGTAGGTCAAATGGTAGAGCATCAGGCGCTTGATAAGATTGCTGGTTTAGTCAGTCAGTGGCACGTTGTCTTTTCTTCCACTTTACGTTCTTTACATTTATATCAATGTTATTGCTGTAATGCTGTTAAAATAGTACAGCTAACGTCCCCTAGGCTCTCCTTGGCCTAAATTTCTCCTCATTTCTTGTATGTTGTATCAAACAGGAAAACTCTGTGCAAATATTTTCTTCGTTCGTCCAAAAATAGAAGTCGCCTAACAGATTTTCATTGCAATAGATATTATATGGACAGCCTCTGCAAAGTTTTCATCACTGCTGTCACTATCATGTCCCGAATCTGTATAGCTAATTATGTATATGAAAAAGGCACAAAGAAAAAAATGAGAGAAATTACGCTATCTCCCGCAAAGGGAACCATGTGTAGATGTGAAGAAGCAGGCGCTAATGCTTGCACTAGCTGGCGGTGGCGTTGACGCTGCCACTCATCTGCCGTCGCTCAGGACAGAAACCTGGGGAGGCACAAAGCTCACAGTGATGGACCGGTATTTTCTGCTGGAACATGCCTATCACTGCCCACCGGCAGTGAAAGACAGAATACTTCAATTGCACACATACCCCCGCTGTGCGCTTTTAAATAACGCGCATGCTGCGAATTTATATGTTCAACAACGCACAGGAGAATTTAATCACTGGCACTACCTTGTTTCAAAAAATGTGTCTAATAATTTTTAAAACACTGAAAAGGCACTATTCGCTCTCTGTCTACACGGTTGCTTTTTATATAGTCGCAGGCATATTAAGAGGGTTGAAGATGGTATTTAGAATAGTATTTAAAAAGGTAAAATAATTATTTAATAATAATTTGAGTCACAAAATTATGTTAAAAGGAGAAGTGAAGTCGATCCTTCATGCGAAAAACCGATTGCTGCTTTGAGATTTCGGAAAAGAGGCCTCTAGTAATAACTTCTCACTAAGTCTGCGTCCGAACCGAAACCGAAACGCGAAAAAGCGCTACTGAAATGAGAGAACATTTTATATCAACAATCAACCATCTGCGTTGTGTGAGTAAGTAGGCTGCGCTCACAATCACAGCACGCCTGACGCACATACGTTATCGAACGAAGAACTGTACCCCTGTTACTGCTGTTTTGAACAGTGACGTCATTGTACTCGTCTGCACGTTGCGCTGGCAAACCTCTCTAGCTTCCCAATAAAATAATTCTCTCTCTTTCTCACTCTCTCTCTTCGGTCTGTTGGTTTCGGTTTCGCCGCAGAATCCAGGAAAATTTCTTTCATTCGTAGTTATTACTAGAGGTCGCTTTTTGTAATCTCAAAGGGGCAACGGGTTTTTCGCATCAAAAAGCCCCGCCGCGGTGGTCTAGTGGCCAAGGTACTCGGCTGCTGACCCGCAAGTCGCGGGTTCAAATCCCGGCTGCGGCGGCTGCATTTCCGATGGAGGCGGAAATGTTGTAGGCCCGTGTACTTAGATTTGTGTGCACGTTAAAGAACCCCAGGTGGTCGAAATTTCCGGAGCCCTCCACTACGGCGTCTCTCATAATCAAATAGTGGTTTTAGGACGTTAAACCGCACAAATCAATCAATCATTTTCGCATCAAAACCTTCAATTCACCCTGTAGACTTTACTGCCGAACTCCCCTAAATAAAAACTTCTTTTTGGGCTAGCTGGTTATTCGTCATATTGTAAGATATTGTTGCGTGAAGGTACACGCGATACTAGGCGTTTCAAGATATATTTACACCACGCCAACGCGCAAGCCAAGATGGAGAACGAGAGCTGAAGGCTATCATGATGATCCTTCTTACCCTGGCGCATACCCACAAAGAAGACCCTACACCAAAATCATGTCGTTTTTCTTCGCGTCTATCTAACCGCTTTTGTGGGACATTGTCTCATAACATAACCCCCGGGCGCTGAAGCACCGTCTCGGTGCTTTCTATGATGTTGCCGAGTGGTAAAGCTTAGGGCGAGATACATGAACAATGTCTGTAGATAGTGAAGGGCAGGAGGAGGAAGACTCGAGCGGGACAATCTCGTAGGTCACATCTGTCACCTGGCGCAATACGCGGTAGGGTCCCGAGTAGCGGGAAAGCAGTTTTTAAGAGAATCCAACGCGCCTGGCCGGAGTCCACAATAGCACAAGAGAACCCGGAGTAAAGGAAACTTGGCGATGATGGGAATTGTAACGGTGCCGCTGCTGATCTTGCAATGCTAAGAGGTGCTGACGGGCAACTTCTCGTGCTTTTCGAGCTCTGGTGATAGCATCGCGGGCGTATTCGGTCATCGAGTCGACGGCTGTCGGAAAGATGGTGTCAAACGGTAAAGTTGGATCACGGCCAAACACGAGATAGAAAGGTGAAACACCAGCTGCATCGTGGTGTGAGGAAGTATAGGCGAACGTAACGAAGGGCAATGCAACCTCCCAGTCCTGGTGGTCGGAAGATACGTACATGGCAAGCATATCGGTCAAAGTCCGGTTGAATCGCTCAGTCAGTCCGTTAGTTTGCGGGTGGTGGGCTGTCGTAAATTTCTGTTTTGTCTAGCGGGAGCGAAGCAGGTCATCGAGTACTCGGGAAAGGAAATAGCGCCCAGGATCTGTGAGTAGTTGGCGTGGTGCGCCTTGACGTATGACGTCATGCAGAAGGAAATCGGCAACGTTTGTGGCACAGCTGGTTGGTTGAGACCGTGCAGTGGCGTACCGCGTTGTGTGATCCGTCACAACAGCTATCCACTTATTCCCAGAAGTGGGCGCAAGGAAAGGGCCTAGGAGGTCAAGACCAAGTTGAAAGAACGGATAAAAGGGAACGTCAAGTGGTTGGAGAATCCCAGCAGGGCTCACCAAAGGTTTTTTTTTCGTGATTGACACTGGTCGCATGAGGCGACGTAGCTGCGGACTGAGCGATAAAGACTGGGCCAGTAAAATCGATGCTGTATACGGTCATACGTCTGAGACAGTCCGAGGTGACCGGCAGTGGGAGCGTCGTGGAGCTGGCTGATCACGCTCGCACGTAAGTGGGAAGGTACCACAAGGAGCAGTTCGTGTCCATCAGGGCGGACGTTGTGACGGTACAATGTGCCATCCTTGAGCACGAACAATTGAGTAGACGAGTAGGGTGCTGCAGAATGAAGCTTCTAGATAATGTTACGTAAGACAAGATCTCGGCGCTGTTCATTTCGGATGTTGCTTAAAGCGTAGAGAGACAGGACACATGGCGCTTCATCAAACGCCTCAGGTGGGCCCACTGGATTCCGTGATAAGCAGTCAGCGTCATGGTGTAAGTGGCCAGACTTGTAGGACACCGAGTAGTTATACTCTTGGAGTCGTAATGCCCATCGATCAAGGCGCCCAGTGGGGTCCTACAAGAATTAGTTAGTTAGTTATGTTGGGTTTTGTGGCGCAAGAGCAACTAAGGCTATGCTGCGCCAGACTCATGGTGAGAATACTTAAAGCAAACAGGGCTATGACAATGACTCTGAAATGTCTTAACGGCGATGACATATGAATATGATGAGCGGTGAAGCGTGGCTGTATGAAGGCCTAAAAGGATTGGCTCCGTAAACGCGTGAAGTATATATCTCTTCTAAGATTATGTGTGTGATGCTCGGGGTGGTCAATGTGTATGGTTGGTGGATGAGGTTATGTTAAACTGTAACGGCTTTTACCTAGCACTAATACCATACCCGTGTCCTTATACCTAAGGGCAGGGAGGCAAGTGCCTCGTTGTAAATTCCAGCTGCAGCAGATGCCTCTCCGAAGAGGCTGTGCTACGAGTCACATCAGTCAAGTTTTGCCATGTCTAGCGGTAGCATAGTTTAGTGTAGTTAGACCTTGTTCAGAAGTCGTACTTCATTTAAAAACCTGATCACATCAGCTATAGGTATTAGGGCGTCCTCGCCCAAGAGTAGCATTGGATGAAAGGGAATATTTAACCTGTAAAACATACGGAAATGTTTTCTCTTAATGTTTCCATATGTGAGCAAGCTATTAAAATGTGCATTACAGTTAGTTGCTCCTGACACTTATCGCATGTTGGGGCTTCTTCGCCTGCCAATAGGTAATTATGTGTGATGTGCGTGTGACCTATTCGTAGTCGACATATAACTACTTCGATAAAACGCGCTTGATGAAGACAGGTCTTCCATTCACCAAGAACAGGTTTAATTAGGTGAAGTTTGTTGTTTTGTTGTAATTTCCATTCCTGCTGCCAGTAAAAGATGGTGGCCCGGCGAACAGCTTGAATCCCATCTCTGGCAGGTATGTTGGTTTTTGACTCGCGCATCTTTTTTGCTGTTGCAGCTAGTTGGTCTGCCCTTTCATTGCCTGGGATCCCGACATGACTCGGGACCCAACAGAGGCGTATGGTGTGGTCATCAGGTGTGTGGGATAGCATGTTTAAAATATCGCCTATGAATGGCTCATACTGAGATTTATAATTGAGACTTTTCAGCGCGCTTAACAAGTCTGTAAATATTACGGCTTTTTTATGTTTTGAGCTTATAATGTATCGTACTGCCATCCATAGCGCATAGCACTCAGCAGTGTAGATGGATACGAACTGCGGTAGTCTAGTTGTTTGCTCGTGTGTTGCTCCTACCACACTGCTTCCGACATAAGCAGATGTCTTCGAACCATCAGTATAAAATTCTTCGTAAGTGTTGTACGTTTGTTGTAATGCAAGGAATTCTTGTAGTATATGTTCACGTGGGGTGTTTTCTTTTTTTATATGTGTGAGTGAAAAATCCAAGAATTTGGAGAAATCACTCCATGGGGCCAAACTGGGTGGCCTTCTGGCAATGGAGAGTGCTTCGTTAGGAATATTCAGGGCATGAAATTTTTCTTCAAATCTTAGTATTAGTGGCTTAATTACGTTTGGTTTGTTGGCGTAGTGTTGTCGTAGGTCACAGCGTGTGACAATACTGTGGCATATATGATCTGGTGAAGAACGAACTCTAAGGACATACGTGAGCATTAGTTTCGTTCTCCTATATTCCAGGGGTGGTTCGTTACTTTCGGCGTATAAGCTCGAAATAGGTGAGGTTCGATAGGCACCTGTTGCGAGGCGTAACCCTTTGTTATGGACAGGGTCTAGGCGCTTAAGGTACGAGTCTCTTGCTGAACCGTAGATTATACTACCGTAGTCTAATTTGCTGCGTACTAAAGAGCGGTAGATGAGCAGGAGGCACTTACGGTCGGAACCCCAGTGCTTTCGGGACAAGACTTTGAGGACATTGAGGGCGTTGTTCGATTTCACCTTGAGATTATTAATGTGTGGAAGAAAATTGAGCTTTTTATCAAATACGACCCCCAGAAACTTCTGTTCTTGTTTTATTGGCAATACTGTTTCGTTTATTTTCAGTACGGGGTCTGGTTGTAACCCTCGTTTCTGGGAGAACGCTACAGCAACCGTCTTTTCCTCAGAAAACCGGAAGCCATTTTTGTTAGCCCATTGTGTTAGCTTGTTTAGTGCTATTTGAATCTGTCGCTCGCACGTCGCCATGTTAGATGACCGGCACGCTATTTGGAGATCATCCACATATAGTGAGTGCATAAGAGTAGATGGTATGACCTGGTTCACAGAGTTCATTTTGACGACAAAGAGAGTTGTGCTTAAGACACAGCCCTGAGGCACACCGTTCTCTTGAGTAAAAGTTTCTGAAAGTGTGGTACCCAAACGAACCTGAAAAGTTCGGTTCGATAGGAAGTCGGACAAGCAGTTGAGCATCCTTCCGCGAATTCCAAGATCTGCCAGGTCTCGTAAAATACCGTACTTCCACGCTGTGTCATACGCCTTTTCAAGATCGAAAAATACTGCTAAGCAGTGCTGCTTGTACAGGAAAGCTTCTCGTACTGTATGTTCAAGGCGAACGAGGTGATCGGTGGTGGAACATCCTTTCTTGTAACCACATTGGTGAACATCTATCAAGTTATCGGTTTCTAGGATGTATGTTAGCCTAATATTAATAACGCTTTCGAAGGATTTCGCCATACAACTTGTAAGTGCTATGGGCCTGTAGCTTGTTGGTAATGTAGGGTTTTTTCCGGCTTTGAGAAATGGAATGATAATGGCTTTTTTCCACTCTGTTGGCATTCTGCCAGTGATCCAAATAGCGTTAAAGAAGTGCAGCAATGCCTTCACCGCTTCCTGGGACAAATGGGCGAGCATTTGATAATGTATTCTGTCTGGGCCAGGTGCTGTTTTTTTGCCTTGAGAAAGCACTCGGTTAATTTCCTGCAGGGTTAAGGGGGAGTTGTATAATCTGTCTTGATAACCTGTAATAGGAAGCTTTTGTTTTTCTATAGATTGTTTATGTTTTAGGAAAGCTGCCGAATAGTTTGCTGAGCTCGAAATAGCGCAAAAGTGCTGCGCTAGTAGGTCTGCCTGTTCGCCTAAAGTTGTCTGGATGCCAGGGGTTGAGAGAATGGGGATGGTATATGAACTGTAGTTGCCGGTAAACTTGTGCACCTGATCCCACATTCTTTTAGATGTGATGGAGCTGTTGATGGATGAAATGTACTTTTTCCACGAGAGTTTTTCAGCCTGCCTGCGAATAAATCTTGCCTTTGCTCTCGCCTTTTTAAATGCTAGGAGGTTCTCTCCTGTAGGATGTTTACGAAAAATGCCCCACTCCTTTTGCTGCATTTTTTTAGCTTGTGTGCACTCTTTTGTCCACCAGGGTTTAAGTTTTTTCTTTATAATGCCGGAGGATTGTGGTATAGTTTGTTCGGCTGCCGCAAGTATGCAGGCGGTGACTGTCTCGTTCATTTCCTCTATGCTTAGGCCATCAAGCATCTCTTTTTCTAGGGCAGCTTTTTCAGTGAACAGTGGCCAGTCTGCCAGATGTAGTTTCCAACGCGGTGGTCGGGATTGAGTGGTGGGGAGGGTTTGTGTTAATTTTATGAGAGCAGGCATATGGTCACTGCCGTAGACATTATCTATCACGCTCCACTTTAGTTCGCAAAAGAGCGAAGGTGAGCACAGCGCTAGATCTAAGCAGCTAGTGGCTCCTGTGCTTGGGGAGCAGTAGGTGACGCTACCAGTATTTAAAAGACATACGTCATTGTTCAGAATAAAATCTTCGAGGATTTGTCCTCTGGTGTCAGTTGTACCGCTTCCCCAAAGCATTCCGTGCGCGTTAAAATCCCCTGCGATAACAAACGGTTGAGGCAGTTGGTCCAAAATATGCTCTATATCTTTAATTGAAAAATGCGTGTGTGGGGGGATATAAATGGAACATATGGTGATAGTTTTGTGAGCTAAAATGGTGACGGCCACGGCCTCGATGTGACTGTTGATGGTGATCTCTCTCACTGCAATTCCACTTTTGACGACAATAGCCACGCCACCGGACAACCGGCTAGCGTGGACGCGATCGCGCCGTACTACGGTAAAACCTCTGAGGAAGTTGGTGTGTTTTTCTCCCAGATTGGTCTCCTGTAAGCACATAGCCAATGGAGAGAGACTACTTAGCAAATCTTTTATGTCACCTATGTTGTGAATGAGTCCTCTACAATTCCAATGGAGGAGAAAAGCCATTTTGGGCAGTGAACTTGAGCAGAAAATTAGAGTAAGAATTGATTTGTTGGCAATAAAAACCTTGGTGACATGCGTGTAATACTAAAGTCAAAACAGAATGGTACCATAACCTTTCAGGTTATAGAAAACGAAACTTATTTTACAGGGCTTTTTGGAGGCCCTGTAATTTGTCTTTTATCTTTTTGGAGCGGTCGAGAGAAACTCGCCGCTCCTTCGGCGCTGCATGCGCCGTTTGACTGGCGCTTGTGTCCATAGCTTCATGAGAAGCGTTGGACCGTCGCTCTGCCGAGCGATCCGTGGGCGTTGTGGGCTTCGGCTCAAGATACGAAGCCTTCAAACCCTCTACACCGGACGTCGACGGGGATCCCGCAGTCTGCCCGTTGCCTTGGCTCGTGCCAATGCATGTCGACGCCCGTGGTGGGGCCTTGTTGAGTAAGGCCGGAGCAGCCTTGGCTGCTCCTGCAGTAGGGGCAAGCGGCGGTCGCTCCAGCACGCTGTGCGTAGCTTGGGCGGCCACCTGATGCTGTCGTGGTGCTGCCCCCTGTTGCACCACTTCAGCAAATGATTTTGTTGCATAGAAAGGGGAGACCCGATTCCTTGCTTCGCGGAAACTGATGTTGTGGGTGACTTTAATGGTAATAATTTCTTTTTCTTTTTTCCATGCTGTGCAAGATCTAGAATACGCCGCGTGTTCTCTATCGCAGTTCGCACAGTGGGGTTCGGCCTTGCAGTCATCATCTGCAGAGTGGCCTGTGATACCACACCGTGCACAGGTAAGCTGCCCACGGCAACTCTGAGAAGCATGTCCGAATCTTTGGCACTTGAAGCAGCGCCGCGGATTCGGAATGTAGGGTCTCACAGACAGTTTTAGATAGCCGGTAACTAATTCTTGCGGTAGTGTGGAGCACCCGAAGGTCACAATTATGTGCTTGGTTGGAATTTCTTTGTTTTCTCTTCTCACTATGATACGCTGTACGTGCACGACGTTTTCGTCCTTCCAGCCAGCCAGAAGCTCATCATTTGTTAGGTCTGTTAGGTCATCATCTGACACAACGCCTTTGACAGTGTTCATCGTTCGGTGCGCAGAGACGGTTACGGGCTTGTCCCCAAATGCTACTAATTTTTCTAGTTTCTGAAACTGTGTCTTGTCTTTAACTTCCACTAGCAAGTCTCCGCTTGCCATCTTTGTAGCCTTATAGCCAGTTCCGATAGTCTCGGTTAGGCACCTGGACACGAGGAATGGGGAGATGTTGCGAGCTTTTTTGTCCGAGCTTTCGCAATGAATAACGTGGTATTTAGGGAAATGGTCTTGCTTTTCTGAAATTGACATAACGTTTGCTTCGGTGCGCCACCTTTTGAAGGGGCGATCAATGGATAAGGGGTTTCGTGATCCCATAGAAAAGTGCAGTTCCTTCAGTAGTGGCGCCTACCACCCACCACGGAGCCCAACAAGGGGACGTGGCAGAACATGTAAACATGTCTGCACAACGCCAGTAGTATGCCACTGCCATAACCTAATATATCTATCCAAGTTTGGATATTTACACCAGGTTAACCCTTGCCGCCAGGAAAAATTGGAAGTAAAATGAAGTGAGGAGAAGACAGGAAAGATGTAAAGTGAGAACAAAAGACGAAGATGTAGGGAGAGAGAGATAGGAAAAGGCGACTGCCGATTTCCCCTGGGTGGGTCAGCCCAAGGGTGCCGTCTACGTGAAGCCGGGGCCAAAGGGGTGTGTTGCCTCTGCCGGGGGGCCTTAACGGTCCAATCACCCAGCGTCGGCTCAACCCCCAGGATCCCCTTTTCCCCGGACACGGCAAAGCCACGCACGGCTAGGCGTGGGAGGGAGTAGAAACTCCCCCGTTAGCTCGGGTCCGTGGTGTCGCTACACACCAAACGCCTACTTGCGCAGGCGCCCCTGCGGGCGGTCCTACAAGAATGCGAGCCAGCAAAGTGCGTGGTGATCGGTTGTGACGGTGAAATGTCGACTGTGTAAATAGGGCAGAAATTTCGCTACTTTCGAAACGAGAGCAAGGCAATCCCTTTCGGTGATTGAGTAGTTCCTTTCCGCCTGTGAGAGGAGACGGCTGGCATAGGCGATAACGCGGGCGCAGCCGGTCTGATGCTGGACCAAAACAGCACCAATTCCGTGGCCTCTGGCATCGGTGCGAACTTCTGTAAGGGCGGCGTTGTCAAAATGGGTCAGAACAGTTGGTTCTGTTAGCAATTCAATAAGTGTAGAGAACACCGTAGCCTGCGCAGAACCCCATGCGAATAAGACATCTTTTCTCAGTAAGTTTGCGAGAGGACCGGCTACTTCCGCATAGTTGTTCACAAAACTTCGAAAGTACGAGCACAGACCGAGAAAGCTGCGGACTTCCTTGGTGCAGGTAGGAATGGGGAAGTTCCGCACGGCTCGCACTTTATCGGGATCAGGGCGTACACCAGAGGTGTCGACTAGGCGTCCCAACATGGTTAGTTGCTGGCGTTCGAAGTGGCACTTTGACGAGTTCAGTTGGAGACCGGCATTGCGAAAAACACCCAGTATTGAGGATAGCCGGTCGAGGTGGGTCGCAATGGTCGGAGAAAAGACGATAACGTCGTCAAGGTAACATAGACAAATTGACCATTTGAACCCACGCAAAAGAAAGTCTATCATCCGCTCGAAGGTGGCCGGAGCGTTGCATAACCCGAAGGGCATGACTTTAAACTGGTAAAGACCATCGGGCGTGACAAAAATGGTCTTTTCGCGGTCCATGTCGTCGACAGCAGTTTGCCAGTACCCTGATCTTAGATCAATGGACGAAAAATACTTAGCGCCGTGAAGACAAGCCAGGGCGTCGTCTATGCGCGGTAGCGGGTAGACGTCTTTTTTTTTAGTAATCTTGTTCAGATGTCGGTAGTCAACACAGAATCGCCAAGTGCTGCCCTTCTTTTTGACAAGAACTACAGGGGAAGCGCATGGACTACATGATGGCTCAATTATGTCTCTGGCGAGCGTTTTGTCGACTTCTGCTTGAATTATGTGACGCTCAAATGGAGCTACGCGGTATGGCCGCTGATGGACAGGGGAGGCATCGCTGGTGCAAATGCGCTGTTTACAACAGTAGTTTGACGAAGCGGACGATCACAAAAGTCAAATACGTCCCAGTATGACTCAAGGTCGTGAAGGAGTGCGTCAGCTTGAGGCGGCAAAAGCTGTGGCGCGATCATTTCTTTAACGTCAGCAGACAGGCTTGCTTGCGAAGGTCGAGCATGCGTGTAGCTACAATGTCCAGCATCGTTCAAAGACAGAGCTGAGATGACGCATTCGTCAGAGGGAGTCATCATGGCGGGGGCAATTCCACGCGGGAGCACTTGTGGACACAGAGCAAAGTTGAGCACCGGAATGAAGGTGCGGTTTGCACGTAACTGAATAACAGTGTGTGGTAAGGTAACACTGTGAGTCAAAAGAATGGATGTAATGAGCGTGAGCACATAGTCGCCATCGGATACAGGTGGTGCGGGCATTACGGTGATGCAGGTCACAGTTTGCGGCGACAAACGGACATGCTCAGCAGAGCATATACGAGCTTGGGGTGGACTGGGCGGTTCAATCGGACACGGTGGGTCAAGTTGCACAGTACCAGCTGAACAGTCGATTAGGGCTGAATGAGTGGACAAAAAGTCAAGACTAAGGATCACATCACTGGTGCAGTGAGAGAGAACAGTGATTGATATGTGGGGTTTAACGTCCCAAAACCACCATATGATTATGAGAGACGCCGTAGTGGAGGGCTCCGGAGATTTCGACCACCTGGGGTTCTTTAAAGTGCACCCGAATCTGAGCACATGGACTTACAACATTTCCGCCTCCATCGGAATTGCAGCCGCCGCAGCCGGGATTTGATCCCGCGACCTGCGGCTCAGCAGCCGAGTACCTTAGCCACTAGCTCACCGCGGTGGGGCGAGAAAACAGTGAAGAGAACTGAAGTTTGGTGGCCGGCGATAGTGAGGCGTGCAGTACAGACGCCAATAACAGAAGCCGTACCACCATCAGCAACACAAACACAGCGTGAAGGGGCTGGAGTAAGAACTTTCTTCAAGCGGTTACGGATGTGCAAGCTCAACACAGAAATATGGGCGCCAGTGTCCACCAAGGCTTTAACAGATAAACCATCCTCTTCAACGTCGATCAGGTTCTGATTGGTCGGCAGCGTCAACAGAGAAATTAGAGAGCAAGTCGTATCAGCAGCGTCACCTCCAGGAGCTGCAGCCATTAGTTTTCCGAGGAAAACCGCCGGGCAGAAAATGAGGACAGGGAACGGGGTGGCGGTGGAGACCGGGAAAATCTACGTCGAGGTGAAGGTCAGTCACTGTACTGCGCAGTGGTCATAGTGGTCGGGTCGTAATTAGCTGAGCCATCACGCCGTGGTATTTCCTGGCCATAGAGATGGCCTGGTGAGTGGAGGTTGGAAAAGCTTGAGTTTGCCCGATACGGTGAGGCCCACGTGCTCCGGCAATGGTGGGAAATGCGTCCCACTCGTTCATATCAAAAGCAAATTGGCCTGTCATCAGGCGTCCTCCACGCATATGGGCCAGGTTTACGCGGAGCAGGGCGGCGATAATGCTGTGGGTGGCTGGAGGTAGATAAACTGACAGCGTCGGGAAGGTGCACAGAACAGACCGTGTGAATACCCGCATTGGCTAGTTCTTGGCGAACAACGGTCTGTATTAGCGATATGGTCGGCTGAGGATCACTCGGTGCTAGTGCTCTCATGGGTGCGGGTGATATGGCCTCGATTTCGCGGCGTACGATTCTCGTGATGTCACCAGAGTGTGAATATGGCTGGGTCGCTATACGAAGATCCTCGCAAGTTGACGTTGCAGCAGTGTCGGGGAGGCGTGTAATGTGGTGGGCAATGCGACGAATTTTAACCTCTTGAAAGCGTTGGCACTCCAAGATAGCTTCTTGCACGGTGGAACAGCCTTTGCACACAAGGAGGTTAAGTGCATCGTCTGCGATGCCCTTGAGCACGTGCGCTACCTTGTCTGTTGCAGCCATGGTTCGATCGATTTTACGGCAAAGGGTCAGCACATCTTGTATATACGCCACGTAAGATTCCGTGGACGTTTGAACACGTGTGCCAAGTTCTTTCCTATCAGCCTGCCTGCAGCCGACAGATTGACCAAACAACTCGCTTAACTTGGTTTTGCATAGGTCCCAGCTTGTGATCGCGTCCACGTTGTTATTAAACCATGCCTTGGCCGTTCCTTGCAAATAAAAGATGACGTATGCCAGCATCAAGGTTGGGTCCCACCTGTGAGTTTCGCTAACGAGCTCGTAGAGTATAAGCAACTCATCCACGTCCTCGCCTTCCGTTCCCGAAAAGTTGCCGGGATCACTGGGTGGAGCGGCCACGACAAAAAGATGGGATGTCGGCTCCGTTGATGCATTGGGCGCGGCAGTTGACGAAGCGTTGCTTCTGGTGGACATGTCAGAAGCAGCGACTAGGCGTCCGCTGCGACACTCCGTCGTGTGTTGTAACCGAGCACCTCCACCAAAATGTTACGTGAAGGTACACGCGATACTAGGTGTTTCAAGATATATTTACACCACACCAACGTGCAAGCCAAGATGGAGAACAAGAGCCGAAGATGATTATGATGATCCTTCTTACCCTGGCGCATACCCACAAAGGTGGCCCTACACCAAAATCATGTCGTATTTCTCCGCGCCTAGCTAACCGCATTTGTGGGACATTGTCTCCTAACAATATTTAGCGCAACCTCGACTTTTGCAAACACTCACACAATCACTCACGTAACCACCCGAGTAACACACACAGCTTACAGTGCTCACTAACAACTGTTTAATTGCACCGAACAGACCTTCTTATATACGTACAACAGAGTGCGCAGAGCCAACAAAGAACAAAGCTGCGCATGTGAAAAGCCTTAAACAATAGCGCAATCGCAACCACGTCAGGCAATCGCGATGAATATAGCACCACCACACAAAAAGGAACAAGTAAGAAAAATACGAAAAGCAGAAAACCCCAGCTAGAAGCACTAAATTCTTGCATCCAGAAAAGATATTTCCTGTTTATGTATCACAAAAGACGGCTCGCTAAGACAGATGTCCTTATTTTGGTCGTTAAAATATGCTTCCAACAGCAAACGTGCAGATACATTGAAGCTTCTTCCGAAAACCTGCGTGTCTGTAAATCATGGTTCACACCCACATGCGGTGGTATGTGCCAGAAGATGCGCGTACTTATCCTCGTTTCTCTTATTTTTTAGCACATGCTCCCTAAGCCGGTAATTTATACATCTCTCGGCTATGCCGATGTACACGTTTCCACTGGATAAAGGAATCGAGTATACAACTCTCATGGAACATTTGACGAAGGATTTCTCATGTTTTTTTCGGCAACCGCGTCTCTTGCCATTGCAAATGCGCAGACACAACTTGGCTAGCTTATCTGGCGCCGTAAAGACCACAGCGACACCATGCCTAGCAGCGACCTTCTTAAGGTTATGGGAGAGCTTGTGCAAGTACGGCAGCACTCGTGGCTTGGAACCCAATAGATACCGTGCAGCTTCATCCCTTTGTGTTCCACGCTTCGTCTTCTGCTGTACTGACTCAGCGTCCGTGTTTATGACCGACGAAGGAAAGCCCGCCGCCGTCAATCGGCTGATCTGATTCATAAAAACTAGTACGCATGTGGTGTGGACACGACTTAGTCAACGAAGATTCTAGGCAGTGTCAAGCAATTACTCTTTAACCGTCTTAGAGTGTGCAGAATCATACGGCAACAGCCCCTTTTCCACACGAGGATGGTAATACCAACAAAAGTGCTCACTGTCCCACAATAGCATGAGGTCTAAAAAGCTGTACACAAGTCTCTGTGGGTACCTCGGTAGTGAAGCTACCGGCATGTTCTCGGAAGAAGCTTAAATTTATCTCAGCGTTTTGCTGTTGGAAGATATTTTATAGACAAAAATAAGGACATCTGTTTTAGCGAGCCGTCATTGGAGATACACAAACAGGAAATATCTTTTCTCGATGCTAGGATT